>JAQGBX010002066.1:0-21843 GCA_034698745.1 Megaphyllum sjaelandicum | reverse complement strand
GACTTTAATGGGACCCATTAATCCCATTAGTCTCATTGGATTTTTGAATGAGACTGTATGGGATTTTTCAGCTGGGATAAGTAAATGTCATTGAGCATTAGCTATCGTTAAACAGAGTACTTCAAACCCTTATTTAAATGCAATTAAAGCCTCGGTAAATATTGTAATTCCATAAATAATCTGATTCCAGGGATATTTTTTAGCTTTACAATCTTCCATAGAATTTAACTTTTGGCATTACTTATTTGTTGACGTATAACTAGCTCGGTAGTTTTACAGTTTCGGATGTCCTAAAGATATCCGATTAGCCTATTTCTCCGAATATATGCAATTATGACCAATTATTGGTCCGATTACATGCTCGATTAAATGTCCTCAAAAAATTCCAGAAAAAATGATGGGCTAAATGTACATGTATACGAAAAAATACCCGATTATACATTGTATCCCTAATCGAAGGATCAGTATACTTTTCTATACTGATCTTGGTAAGCTCTACTTTACTTACATTTGGAACTACTGATCAGTATGATAAGTAGATAATACTGATATCAGTTAATATTAGTACAATGTTGTACTGTTCTATACTAATCCTTCGACTTCATCATTTTGAGTTTAGAATTTACCATTTATTTTTGAGTTTCAAACTGACTTTTAAGTACTTGAAAAAAAAAGAGACTTAACATTTAAAGTCATTATTCGATAAAATTGACTCGTCTTCATCTTGTAACATGACAATTTGTATCCGCAAATCATGATTTCTCCTGGAACTCAACTCGGAAGAATTAACGACTTCATCATTTTCAGTTTAAAATTTACCATTTAATTTTTGAGTTTCAAACTGACTTTTAAGTATACATTATTTGAAACAAAAGAGACTTAGAATTTAAAATGATTGTCGGAAAAATGAGCGATTAAATATAAGAAAAATTCCCAGATTAAATGTCATCAAAACCTTCCAAAAATGATCGGTTAAATGTGCGAAAAAATGCTTAATCGAGCATTGTTTCGCACATGCCAAATTAAATGTACAAAAAAATGCCCGATTAAATTTTACGAAAAGAATGCCGATTTTTTCGGATACCGGTATTGAGAAAAATGTTCGATTATACAGTAGGTCCGAAAAAGTCATTTGTAATGAATGTCGACATCCATTAAATTATGTTGACGTCATCCATTAAATTGAGATGACATCCTTCACACACTTTTAACGTAGATGTACAAGTAATTATACGCTAAAAATTGCAGGATATAGAACAGCCATAGATGTTCCGGTGTCTTTTTTGTTTTTCTTATTTGTTTCATAGCCTATTGTTCAAACATGTCCCTATATACAGTGTACATGTATATTTTTGACATTCAAATTTCGGTTATTTCCATTTCCATACTCATTATGATCCATCACTGTTAATGTGGTATTTATTATCATTGGTAATTTACGAAACGTGCACTTGGTTTGTTGCATTGTTAATAAAGGTAAAAGTATAAGTACATTTTCATCACCCTTAAAGTTTAAGTGCGCACTGCAATGAATTGCTCCGTGCTAGCGTCCATTATTCTGGAGTTGGAGATTGAATAATTTGTCGAGTTTAAATTGGTAATTTGAGACGACACAACGCGAATAGTGATTTTCAGGGCTCCATGGCTGGCTCACATGAAAACGGCTGCTTGCCATCGATTAACTGCGCGCTCTATAAACTTACGAAATAAGTTAACTACATTGTAGTATTGAAACAGGAATGCTGACACGGAGGAAATGAGCCGGCAAAGTAGTCCAAAGATTTGACGACCGTGTCTTCCGTTGCAAAAATCAGCTTCCATGACCCGTGCTAATCTAATTCTGGCTCCTATCTTCCTGTTCACTGCTTCTGCGAATTACGTATCATAAACAAAGGAAGCGGTTTCGTTCGGTTCCACTAGATGGAGTTACCTACCGGTACGTGGATGTAGCGCTAACATGTACTCGAATGCGGCAACAATGACAAGCAGTATTTTTTTAAACAAAAATGTAATGATGATTTATTGATATTTTACTTCAAATTAAGAACACGATGTGAACCAAATAAGTAATTCAAAAATATTGTACAGTCAAAACTTGTACGGACGAATGGGGACTGGAAATTAGTTCGTACTATTTATACATTCGTATTAAGTGAGTTCGTTATAATGAGGTTCCATTGTATTTGCGCCATCTTGGCAAGTCCAATGTAAAAGCCGTTGATCTAGATTGTTTTAGTAGCCCCACATTTTAATGTAGTTTAGACCATGGGGAGTTACTTATTGCATGCGTAATTTCCATGGAATATTTATTACTCTTCCATGGCAGCTATCTTTGCAAAATAATCATTTATTCATGATAGTCGGTGTTTTTTTAAGGTTTTATCCTTTTTAATTTATTTATATGCATGTGAGAAAAAATCTCCACTTCATGTAAAATAAGTACTTTATTGACATCGGGAGAGAATGAAGATAATTAACAATTCATAAGTAAATAATAAATAAATTAGAAAAATTGTAATATCAAGTTGAATAGATTAATAATATATCAGTAGTTATTGATTGCAACTCATTACAGGCAAAATTTTCCAGTCGAGATAGCGTTTGCTGCATGCATTTATAAAACGTTGATGATAATGTGCTGTATTTGCTGGAATAATATTTAAAATATTTAATGAACCTATCCACAAAATCATCTATTATCATCTAGCTAACGCAATAAACTCTTTCCGACCAACGTATTTTTTCTTTTTAAAAGTTGCAAACTATAAATGCCATAGCAACCCGAAATAACGGTTTTTTTTTAAAAAAAACTCCCAAATTATACATTTTTTTAAAATTTTACATTGCTGGTAAAAAACAACTTTGTAATTTCCTGATATTCATAATGTTCACACACAGCTTTTTTGCTTTGAATTCATCAAAGTTGTTTATAGCTTGAAGGGGGTTCCAGGTGATACCATCTTCACATACAGTGGTTTGACAAAATATCTGCAGTACGTGTTATCGTTGACGCAAATTTAGCCACCCGTTATTAAATATGCTAATTGGTCCTAATTATGTGCAAACAGTATATAAATATGCTTAATGCGCAATTGCACCTTTTAATATTTAATGTCAAACTCGAAATATCGCGTGTCCTCAATTGTCGTGCTGGCCTCAACATGGCTTCAACAGGTTGCCAAACTACCAGGAAGTCAACAGGCTTCATTCATTCAACTTAGAAAAATTTGCATTTTACCTTAAATTAAATCAGTTTTCCGCATTTCGTGATGTAGTTGGTACGGACACGTAATCCAAATTCATACGGTGCCATTGACCACCTTTTGACAAATTTGAACTTATTTTGAACTTCATCTGATAATTTTATTGTTATTCCAAATCCAAAGTCAGAAAGTTGGATTTTATTCTTGGAGAAGGCACTATAAAAATTCGCACGTCACAAATTAAATGGAAGTTACGGAAACTCCAATCTGCATCTCATCCATGAAAAAAAATTTCAAGATGTTTGTTCTATTGAATTTTGACAAACTGATATAATGCATGAGAACAAGAACGACTTTTAATCTGTCCTGTTTTTTGTTCCTCTCGAAACGACGGAGGAACAAATTCGTAATTTGTCGAAAGTGCATTGGAAACATGGTTTTCATACGATGCAGATTTCCCCCTTCATACCCATAAATGTCCAATTATTGCATTTGCGCGGATCATCATGCATCCTTTTAGCCTATTTTGGTGTCATCTTACGATGTTTTATTAAACATTTATCCATTGCGAATGGCGCGTATGATGAAATACAAAGCTCGATGATGACATAAATTCGGGAGTTACAGAGATAATTCTCGAAGAAAATAGGATGATGGTGCAATTCCGCGGTCATCAATTTCCACTAACGAAAAATAATGCCATTCTTCTGGTTGAAAAAAATCTAGGCTTGACAAAAAGCTATCAAAACTACGTTATTTTTGCAAAACAGTTAGCTCTGCATTAGTAATGCACCATGCGCATACAGCCGTAGCTCGGTGGGCTTAATAATATTCCATTTGCGCAGAACATAGACATAGATGAGGCTTTTGGGTCAAATGGGGGCTTTTATGTCTGACATAAAAAGGATAAAATATCGTAATTATTATTCGCTATATATAACGCGAATATCCTGAAACTACGGAATAATCATTCCAAGTTTTGTATAGCCGAGTAATGTAAAATTTAGCATTTAAGAAGTTTGGTTAGTGGTGCTTAATGGCGTAGAACAAAGTTCATTCCAGTATTGATCAAAGTAATATTTTTGTCGTGCTTATTGAGGAACATCTGGAGGAGAGCACGTTGCTTAGATGGAAAGTTCAATTATATAAGCTTTTATCGATAGGTTTTATTACATGTAAAATTACACGTATAAGCTCGATGCATACGGCGACGTTCCCACCCCCCCATCAATCCCCCTCAAAATCATAATTAATTCTGAACGAGTGAGAGATTTCAAGTTAAGCCCAGGTTTGTCCTTAATCAGGTTTTTAAGAAAGTTCTTTTTCTATTTGAAAACTAGAAGAACAACATTTGCTGAATATTTAGAGATATTGAAAGTCTTAAAATGCCTCAATGATTCTGTTACTTTTAGAGTCTAATCTCCGAAAAACACCGAGTGTGCTGTTTGCTCGAACAAATGCACAGTATGAACAAGTATTGTAGATAACTGACCCCGAAATTTGCTCCCCCTATAAGGAGGCAATCAATACGAACATAAGTGCTTCCATTCGTCCAACCTACAGGGATTTCAAACATTTAACTTTAAAAATTTACTGTAAATTTTCAATTTCATGGACGTTAATCTCAGACTTCATCATTTTAGACCAAAGTTTTCATGTTTAGTAAATAATAACTGGACACGGGCATTATTTGTGATTAACAATTAGAATTTGACTACTTGGAATGTGGTCAAAATTAACATATCTGGGGCTCTAACTAACTGTGGCCTATTATTTAAAAGTGTGACTAGATATAGGATAAATTAACATAAGCACACGTACCACTTTTGCAAACATACAAGGTATTCAGACAGATGATTTTTGATTCGCAAATTGGCAGTCGTAAAGTTACAGTACGTGCGCAAAATTCATTTGAACTACCATTAAAAATGGTCTCTATTAATAGCTTCAGCAATTCATCTCAACTATAATCACGTGCCAACGCTGCTTTTCAGGTTGGTTACCCAATATCTTTATTTTGCGGCCTCTGAACACCGTTGTGACGCCATGGTGTGTTGGTTTACCAAGGTGCGAATACAACCATTCCAGCATGAATAATTGAAAGCGAAATTATTTTTTAATTATGGGTTGTCAAACGTCAGCATTAATTGCTGATGGTTTGGAAGCCCATAAGCCTGCTGGAAGCTGGGGATGTTTTTTTTTTCTGTTTTAATTGTCATCAGGCATGGAAGGAAAATTCATTTTTTTGTTAATGTGCGAGTCATGGCTCACGAACAAGTTCCAACCGATTCGATTCGCGCTTATAAATTGCAGGCGGTCGTGCGGGACAACTAATTACGGTGGGGAATTACGACGATATGCATGGACTATTTCTTTACCACCAAACTATGTTTTTTTTTCGACGTCCATGGACGTCACGCTTGTAGTAGAAAGAAAATTATTACTTCGCGTCGCTATGACTGGCTAGCGTTATAAAAATTGATTTCGACCCGTGCTGGTAGTTAACGGATTATTGGAGATATAGCATGTTGTCAGATAATAAAGTCAAAACAACGCCTAACAAGCCCGTGATATTAGAGACTACGTATTAGTTCTGAACTTTTTATGCGGCTTAACGGTGCACCAATGAGGCTGCGAATACTGCAAACGAACCTTTACAAATTACCAAATAAAAATTTCATATTTAGGGTGATGTTGGTTGCACATTTCCTCTGTTCCAGGCATTGCATTTGAAGTGTTATCAATTTTCTAGGATTTCTGTAACGAAGCGTATAGCGTGAATTTGTCTCGATTCAATTGTAGTTTTCTCATAGACCTCGAAATACTGCGCCAAATAAAGGAAGAAGGTTCGCTGATTCGTGGCATGTAGTAATGGAATCGAAGTTCTAGAAATTTCTTAAACTTTGACTTTGCATTGCATTGCAAATTGGACAGAAATCCAATTTAAGGAAGAGATGCTCTACTGCGTGCGCTGTGCATTTAGTTTTACTTAGAAAAGATGGAAATTAGAATACAGTTAACAAGTGTATTGCAAATCGAAGTATCTTAATTAAAATTTTTCCAAAATTAAGGCAATCCAATTAAATGTATTTCACTCCATTTTGAAACTCGAAGTAAAAATTGCTCTCTTTCGTTCTTTATTTTTTTCAATATATAGGATCCAGTTAATTCATGAAATGTTAGTTTACATTTTTAAAATTGCATCAGTTCGCCATATTTTTTGTGAAGTTTCTGATGTTTTTACTTCCAACTTATGTGTAAAGATAGCAAACTTTCATTATTTCATTGCTTTTTTTATTATTTTTGTCAGTATAATAAGTGATAGTATGCAATGTGAGGCCACGTTTGACCTTTCCTCGCCATCTGCATTGAAATTTACGATTTCTGTCCACAAGCAGCGTTTCCTGATGCTTGTGTGTAACCGAGCCTAACTTCCTGAATCTCTTCAGCATCGTATCACTGAAACCGGAAGCAGTTGCGTGCATGGTGTTAAACTTCTGCTCGCAACAAAGATACGGCTCGTAGTATAGTCGTTTGTGCGCATATCGGTATACACAGTATGGTTTTGGCCGCATTTCCTTAGCTACCAGAAAAAGCTACATAACGCAGCTTCCATCATTTCTTCAACTCATTGAACCAGTTGATTGAGAATTGCTGCAACGCCAGCCGTCCTTCCTGGATGCAACTGTTTCCACACGCTCCTGGAGGACTGCAATGCCAGCCAATGGCATCTTCGAAAGAAAGATCACTTTTGATATTGCGAATGATTAATCAAGCAAAACCTTAATAAATAGAAAGCTACCATCATCCTCCGAAGGCTGAAATGATCAATTAGTAACGTGGGATTTGCGTGGGTTGTCCACGCGCGGGGCTTTTATTTTCCGAAATGCTTCTTTCAGCCTGCGATGTTGGCGAAGTATATAGAAAGGGGCTGGTCACTCTTGACCAGCATCGGATTTTGACCACCTACATCCATCGGTTATTTTTATCGGACATCACGCTGGGTGCTGCGGCCAAATCAACGGAAAGTGGCGAGAGATTATTTCATTGTCGTCTTTGTGACCAATGTCTCTAGCGCCGCGTGTCCAGGGAGGTTCTGGCCACCGCACATTTTAGTGCAATAATATGGAGTGTACAAAAGTGTAATCCTCGGGGATTGGATGTTATAGGAAACAGAAAGGATTTTTTCCTTTTGTATCGATGACAAAATGAAGCTTTTTTTTTGTTGTTGTGATTTAAAGCAGATGTAGCGTCCGCGGACTCTGGACAAATTCGATCGTCCTCCGATAAGCTTTTGTTGCAACCTGCACGTACACTCCCCAGGCGGATTGGTTTCACAATATCTTTCAAAGTTGTAAACTGTTTAAATAAAGCCACGTAGACTGGTCAATCGGCTCGTTTCATACTCCATTTTCATACGCTTGTACGCTTTTTTTTTTTGGATTGAAATCTGCGCTATGTGTTGCTGCGAGACTGACGTTGGAAATGATCGCACTCAAAGCAGCGATTATACTGGAAAGCCATACTGCTTGTAGGACTATCCTGTCACGCGATTTAGTATATTTTTAGTAAAAATTTGGAGCGCTACTTTTTAACCTAACATACTAAATGCGTGTTCTTTGTTTCACAAAATTTATTACCCTAGTCACCCAAGTGTAACGTTTGCGTATCTCTTAATAGGCATGAGAATGTCGGTACGGTTATTTTTACCTGGCCTGATATGGTTCCAGGTCATACATGTATATACATGTACTGTTTAAACCTTGGTGCTGTTATTTGTTGCACATATCAGCTGTTTTTCTATCCAAGGTGGAGACATTGTAACTAAACAACAGCCACCAAGTTTCCAAGCAATCTCTATACGCTTGTTGTAGCCTGTAAACTTGTTCAGAGCTATATCTTAATAGCTGTAAAACACGGCTTTGCCCGGGGAAGCTATAAAAATCATAAACACTCACCTGTTTTCCAAATGAGTATAATTGATACCTTGTGCTGTTGAATTGTTTTCCTGATACCTTGTGCTGGAAAGTAGACCAAATGAATGAACCATGGGTTTCTATTATAAATAGAAACGCAACTATAAGCACCCATAAGCGGTGCATTATGGGTGGGCCATTGAACCGCGGCCATATTGGGAGTCAAATTTGGGGTATTTGTGTGTAAATTGTGCGATCATGAAAAAGAGGTAATGTTTTCGGGATTGCTAGCCCCCTTAGATTAATTCTCTGGTATTGAAAAGTTTTCCTGGAAAATTTCGGAGCAATCGGGTGAGTGAATCAAAAAATGTTGTAGAACAAGGCCATCCATCCATCCACATACAGCTCCTCTTTAGATAGCTATAGAGATAAAACAACCTACATATTTTTCTTCACTCATCATTAAAGATCTCTAAAACTCTTTCAAAGATCTCTGATCCTTACTAGCCAAAATTCCCAAGTAGGTGACGCTGGGACATCCCCTGGCGTTGGGGATAATTAGTCAACGTTAAAAATCCTCCAACCAGTGTTGCTTCAAAGCAATTTAAAATGATATCATAGTCCAAAGTAATCTGAATTTACTGAGTGATTCATGCATAACAAACGAACTTCTTTAAAGTGAATCTCAAAGGACGTCAAATTGTGTTCATTAATTTAAACCGTAGCTCGTATTATGAAAAGTCAGACAAAACATGACTTCAACAATAAGAACTAAAAATGTCACTGAAGTTTGAATGAAACTTACCCCACGTTGGAATGAAATGCATGATGCTTCAACTTTCACCAGCGAATTCCCCGTTATAACTCATATTTATGTCATATAATGCAGGCTACATGTACCTTTTTCATATTGTCGTTTTAACGTAATTAACATAGCGTGAATGCTTGAACTCGGAAATTCATTCGATTTGTCATATAATTTATAATTAACTTTATTCATCCATAACCTATATAAGACGAGGGTTTTTATGAACTACCCTTGTACCATAGTTTTAAAAAGAATTTACGTGGCAAATAAGTTCTTGTTTTCATGCAATCTGAAACTTAGGCTACCGTACATATACTTTCTTGAATACATCAGCGCAGGGTCCTTTCACCGACAGCTCTAAAAAAACAAATTTAAGTCGAATGCTGCAAGTTGCTGAAATTGACAATTTTCTGAGCCCCTGACGTTCATCGTGGGCTAGACCATGGCTTATTATCGTTTAGCCTGGATCGATAGATGTATGGTTAGGCAATTTTTCAATACGATGGTAGCACACGCGGTTAATACGACCAATTTGGAACCAAATTCGGTACGAATCTCTGCCTGTCGAACATGTGGCATACAATCTGCACTCGGTTGACCTCTAAAAACTGCTTTGGATTTCAAAAAGCGCAGCCGATTTGCTTTAGTTTTATTCCTCGCTTGCTCAAGCTTGTCCGAGTCCCATATATAGTTGGGGGTGCCACGAGAATCTTAACCGGGGAATGTTTCTCGGAATCGGCTCCTATTTTGGACTTCCGAAAAACAAAGGAAGGTTTCTGTTTTCTCCAGCTGGCAATGCAGTTCCAGATGTCTCGTCAAATTGTCCCTGTGGACTTTTTACTCCTTGTCAGTCTTGCTTTCACCTTTCTTCGCTTTATTGCCAATGGCGGCACTGCAGTGATGCTTAAGGTGAATCCCTCCAACGTCATCGTACTCCGCAAACAACGATCGCGACCCAACTGCATCTCAATTTCTAATAATAGTTTACCCTGTCTAAACCAATTATGGTCTGTAATTGCTCGCCTCGATTTTAGACTGGTGGCTAATGAATTTAGCCAAACTTGTATCGAATTATTGTGCATGATCTATTTTGGAGCTTGCATGATGCAGGCGTCTGTAGTTTTTCCTGGAAGACAATAACATTTGCAGTTTATTAAATTTGGTGGATCTAAAAATTGAACTAGGCAGATGACGTTGCTTACCAAAAGGGTTCGCGGTGTTTGTCTTGATGAAATGAGGTTGGTGTGTCCCCGAGAGATGCAATGTTTTAAATAGTTAATTTATACTGTAGAAGTAATACCTCAGCGCATATTGATGCTTGATTAATTGCTTGATGCAATTTAGTAAACACCAGGAAATCGAAACTGCATGTTTTTTAACAAAAACTGCAGACGTTTGACGTATGGGGTATAGCTGGTCTCTGTTTAATTATTAGATACTCAGACAGAAGCTTTACGAATCGCACTTTGACAGTCGAGAAGTCACGTGTGCAAAAAAGTATGCATTAATTGTTTTAAACAACATTAAATAACATTGAATGACTGTTTTATACCAATTTGGGTGTAGAGTGGACACGTGATTTCACCGCTGTTAAAGTGCGATTCGCAAAGCTTAGCCGTGTGAATACCTCTATTGTGTCGTTTTGGCCACTATGCACATGTACTATGTTCTGATAACTTTATATTGGACAAACTAAAAATGTCATCAAAACGAGTGCCTATATTTACAGACGACAGTTCGGTTGTCCTAATATAGTCTTTGATGCTAGCTGCCAAAGAATCGGAACTTAATGGTATCGATTATTTGTATGTTATTGTTTTTTGTGTAAATAGGCATGCGATTTTCATAGACATAAATATTTGCTCTCTATTCATCCCATGTAATTCCTACCATGTAACATCTTAGTACGTAATCGATGGATGTTTGATTACAATCTTGTACATAATCCGAATTGGCGTCAGTGACATTTTGACGAAATGGTTGAAGGCATTCCACTGAGTGTGTTAAAAATAAGAGTACAATGTAGTTGGCAGACGTACATGTATGTTATAAATATTTTTAACAAATTGGAAAACGTTTGAAACGATTTACATTTTCACACTATGATATCAGAATCATGCGATTTTGCTTGAAAGTTGCTGTTCAATTGCAATATTTTATTTCATGTGCTGAATTTCAATCACGCTTTGTAATTCTTTTTTTATTTTTTGAAAGTTGTTTTGATTTAAATTAAACTATTTTATTTGAATTAAGGTGTGACTTTCCCCTGGTCGCATTACACACGCCCATAGATCTATTCTTCAGCCTTTTCATTTTTATTTGGTCAGATATATTGATCCCGATTTTTTCATCGATTCGTAAATGTCATCGTCACAACGGAATCGTTTTGTTTTGTTATCGTTCATCGTGCATTAAATGATCATATCTAGATTGCGTGAAGCGCAATTCCGTTCCGTCCAGGTTGGGACCAAATACTTTCGGACATGGTCTGGAATCCCAATACAATCTAGCCTACGCCTAGGTCCATCTCCTGGCGGGTGCCTTTATACACGTACATAAGCCCAGTGTGTGGGCCTTCGAGTTGATTGCTTTCCCCAGATGATTTTTATCTATAGACGTGATGGGTTTGTAAAATAAACTCTTTTGTCGTTTTAGATCAGAAATTGCACGGATGCACTCTTGCGGTTCAAAATAAGCTCATTTAAGTTTGAAAAAACGCGAGGCTTCGGTCATCGATATCATATTCCTCAAAACGAATTATGGTTTTTGAAACGATGGATGATTGCAACGTGCAGGCCATCATTGCATGCAGTTGCATTTTGGGAGAAAGACATGTTTCTGATCAAAAACTTAGATGGACTGCAAGCTGAGTAAAATAGCGGCACATTGCCCATGATCTGATCATAGACCTCCCGATGACAGCTAGGAATTGATGCATCGATAATTGAAAGATGGGCTACAGAAACGTTCTAAGTCATTTTTAATGATTTTGAAATAATCTCCGGGAAGTGATTCAGTAAAATTATACCATATCTACGCGCAAATGTTTTGAGTTAGTGTTTTTTTTATTCATACTTCATTTACATGATGTCATTATTTAATCTAAACTCTTGAAGGCAAACTAAAAGGTTTTAAGTCTGGTATTTTTTTCTAAAATTTCGGTGCAAGATAAAAAACGAAAGTGTTACTGTCTTTTATTTCCCCACAATTAAGGTGGACTTACTGACAGCGTTTGGGTGATGCGAGCACAATAATCGACGTGCTTCTTTCAGCTTAATTTGTGCTTGTTTTTACAGCTTCTTGTTTCCAGCTTTGGGGCGCCGCACAATAAACGCTGATATCAGCGTGATGGTCAGTGTGCTTGGTGGCGCCACGTACTGCATGCGTTGTGCTAGCACACATTTTTTAAGGTCCCTATGTGCATGGCTACACTTTTGACATCTTTGTGCCAAACTCTGCCTTAAAAATCTGCTGTCGGGTTTACAAAAAAGAATGTTACAAACAAACTTGAAAGCTTATTAACGCTTTTTTTAAGCTTTGTGTTCGCGCTCATTAAAAAGCATGCCGCATTCTTATCCCGCTTGGTGGCGCTAGTGTCCGCCGAGTGGTAAGCGCCTGCAATAAGCATTCTTTGTGTAACTGTCAGCCTCATACGTCATAGGGTCAACAAAATATAAGTAAATATACTCACTTGCTCATTTTCCAGTCTTAAGTCGTTTCTGTTATATTGCTTTTCTCTCACTCCTTTCCACGTGAATGCGCATTATTGTAATGTCTCTTGGCCGTAAAAATGAAATCCGTCTATAGCTTATTTTTATACTAATCAAGTAAAAAATCGTTCTCTCGAGCTTCTAGTTTCACCGGAAGGAAGCGACTGCGAGCACCGTAATTGAGACTAAAGGCGCATTTACACGATGCAATTAGCCGGCAATGATTGCGCAGCAAAATTGCACTAGCCAATGCTGATTATAAACTTGTCAATAAAACATTGAAATGGGACCATGCAGTATATATAGTATATAGTATATAGTATATATAGTATATATATATATATTGAAAGTCTCACATGAAAAACACGTTTTAATATCGCAAATTCCTCAAGTCGTTCTGACGCGGACGTTGATTCGTCCAGAATTGGACACGCCTTGATTGGCATTCGTATTATTAAATTACTGACTTATGACTATGTGTTCCTTAAGGGAGCACGTAGTATTCGAAGCGGTTGAACCTTTCTAAATCTTTTGTGATTTCAATCCATCGAGTTTGTGAGGATTTATTAGATTACCTCGAAGAAAACTATGAAAGATTTCGATGAAAGCTCTTGTGCCCGTGACATACACGCATTGAACCGCAATGCTGTTCGAGGTTTGTTTCAGAGCTGCTTTTTATTATTCCTTGATTCCTAAGCGGTCTCGTTGAAAGGCACCCCCAAATTGCTGTTCAGAAAGCAAACTCGAGGTTTCCATGGCTAGCTATGGTTTCAAAACTCAGTCAACATGCATGTTCGAGCGTATAGAAAGGCAACCGCAATGTCTTTCCTCAGCGTTTAGACTCCAATGTGCCCTCGTGTTGTAAATATAAATGGCAGACTGGTCTGAAATCAAAATAAATATGCCAACAACACGGATGCGTTAAACTACCAATCAACTTGCACATATGGCTTTTTACGTTTGCTGCTGCGATTGGACCAAAAACGACAATGGCCATTAAGTGCAATCAATATACAACTGTACGAGGAGGATTGCCGTCGTCTCTGAAATATATTTGGCGTCGCTCTGTCCCTCCCAGAACAGAAGTCATGAACCTGAATCGTCCATGAACGAAAGAAAATTGCTGCTGCAATGGCTTGTAACGAGCGAAACGAGCTGAATAATTATTCAAAACCACTACTGAAAGCATTTGCGTCGAGTCTCAAGCTGGGGTGAAGCTTTTAGCTTCAATCTTCATGTACAGAGATTTGCTTTTATGCATAGGTAGCACTAGGGTTGTAAATGTTTTGTATTTTAAGGGACGCATTTAATATCTAATGTATTTATAAAAAGTAAAATCAAAATGCGATGCTGAATGTTTAAAAAATTGTGTGAGAAGGTCTTAGAACAGGTTTCCAAAATCTTTTTATATAAAGAAGAGCTGTATGCATGTATGTGGTTTAGTGGGAAAAAGTATTTCCATGAAGCGCCTTAAGCTTTGCTGAAGTGGTATGGGGGCGCTGCTATCATGATTCGTTGAATTTCGTTCAGTAGGCCTACTTCGTCCCTTCAACAAGTCGCTATCAGTAAGTAGACCTATCCTAACACAACAAATCCAAACCAAACCTACAATGACTAGTATGAAATCAGTTGCTGAATTTGGTCAAAATCAACCGTTCAGAAATCTTAGAAATGCGTAGTTTGGTTGCTAAATACGTTTCCTGTACACTGCAGTGTATAGGCTACAATCGACTCGCCTATAGTGTAGATCTAATAATAATTTTCACTCCGAGTTAAGAACTAAAATTGAACATTCACTCTTTTTATTTCGAACTCAATCACAGTATCCTCATACAGTGAGTATTATTTTCGCTGTCTTCCTTCAGGGGAACGGGGAATTCCCCCGAATGGGTAGTATTACAGACTTTCCAAGTTGGTATGAGGGGAAATAGCAAAAAATTGCGCCAATTCACAACTGAAGTTGGTAACATGTGCATCAACGTGATTTCTATTTCCTTACGATATAAATTCACATTTTACTATCTTTGTTGGGTTCAATCAGGTTCGCAAAGGCGCGAGTCGACTGTATTTGGAATTGCCTTTCAAAAGAGATCAGAAATGTATTGTTCATTGCCTTCGAAATGGAATTTGCAAATACATCGAAAACACTCGTGTGCATGTAAAGGCATTTTGGTCATAATAATCTGTACTTGAAGACTAGCTTCACTCATTATTTCTCGCTATAATTTGCACAAATGATGTTGATGAATAATTCAGCAGAGTGCAGGATATCTTCTTCTCGTGATGAATAACATCAGAAATGAATTACTTAGCACGTGTTTGAATTCTGAATGTCGGTTGTGAAATAACTCGTAGCTGGAATAGACGGAAAGGCATTTCTGGAAGATTTTTTGGAATCCTCTACATCGAGAAATACGCCAGGCAGCGTGTCAAAAACAAGATAATTTTTATGAAAGCGAAAAGTCACAAATTGAGATGAGAAAAATGTCAGAAACTAGCAAATCCTGAAATACGGGAACGTGAAAAATCGATATTCGCTTTCCTCCATCACATCCATTGGCACGTGTAACGCAGAAAGCAGTTTCGAGCTTTTGGGCCTAATATTTATGTAAAATTATAATATCGATTGTTGCCTTGAGTGCAAGATGTATTCCAGGAGATACAGCTCGTTTGTATTGTTCTTCGGATCTGCCATTCCATTAAAATACCTCACAACTTCAGCTTTAAACTGTATTGCAGATGCGCGATAAATAAAGTCACACTTTAAGGATATGTTTTTTATAAGGGTTTGGGTCATTTGAGCAGCTATGTACATGTAATTTATGAAAATGAATATTAATTTTACTTTGAGCATTGATGGAGACTTGTAAAACATTTTCATCGAATCATCTTTAATCGTACAAGTATTTACAATTATTCTTAATTTTTAACATGCTGACAGGCACTCATGCGATTAATAATTTAAGACGAGCATTTGCTCTATGAATGAGTTCTCATGAGGTTTTTGATCGATTTTAAAGGGGATTTAGCAACAGCGCATTGATTAAGTAATGCGTGGGTATTAAAATCAAATTATCTCGCATTAGTTCATTGACTATACTATGGATTCTACACTAGTTTCCATTTACTTTATGGCTTTCCTTGATGGATTAAAGTTTTTTTTTCTCATAGTTTCATAGATTTCTGAATGCATTTTTTAACCAAAGTAGTTTAAATATCATGGGAATGAACAGAACTTTCTTAAATTTAATAGCATTTGATTATCTTTTTGTTTAGTACGATGAATTTACTGGTTGGTTCAAGTACCCAATTTGAAGTTTGAATGCCTGCTTACAAGGTTAATTTATTCTTATCCTAGATACTTACAGCCTACTTATCCTACTAAACTCTGCCTTAATTATCGTAATTTCAATTTGGATTTTGGGCACTGCCATCTTGCCTATGTGGTATCCATGAATTGTTCTGGCACGTCGGCGGATCGACTATTCCGGATGTTGGGCAACCTCTTGGATTTTAGCATTTCGCTTCTCTGTTGGTAAATGTAATCTTTCAGATTAGGGATGTTTGAGACGACGCATGCGCAACATCCGCTTCGGTTGAACGCCATTTTTGTTGCATCCATCCACAGGTTGAGATGTCGATCGTAGCATTCTACACAGGGGATGGTGGTTACGCCGTTGAAACCACCCATGACGAACATGAGATCATCCAGTACCTTTTAAAATCCGATGAAAATGAACAATTGCATTTACATTACATGCATATCAATTTGTTCGCTAACTAGTTATGTGTGAAACAAAACAGATAGTTTGGTTGGGTGTTCTTAATTTGAAGCCTTGAGTGGAAAATTCCATACCTCAGTGTTACGTTTCGTTGTACACAAACTTGGTTTTATGCACAAAATTTCCTTCAGGCTACCTAACATGTATTAGATGTGTATATGAAAATAAACGATTTTCGTGTTTAGCCTTGGGTCCCATCCCCGAGATATCTCATTATACAGTATGTATCTGGATGTACCCGAGAGATAGCTTCAAAATTCTTCTATGGTTGTTTATTTTTTCTCAAAAGAATGGGATAAAGTAAATTCAGTGTACATGTATTCAGTTGTATAATAGAAACTGCATCGACGTATTCAAGTCAGCATCGATTCGTTTTATCAATTTATTTTAAAAATAATTTAAGAAATGCGTTTTTTATCATTAGATCTCTTCAGCTTCAAGCCCCTGGCTTTGCCTAGTTTTTGTTCATATTATTATTATTATTATTATTATTGATTTCAGAAACTTCTCTGGCAAATTATGGGAAGTAGCATCGATGTTTATCGCGTTGTATTACTACAATTTACAGAAAATGTTTCCCTATCCAATAGAAACCAGTTTCCCGCCTGAGTAATTTTCGATTTAATCTTCAATTAATAGATTATGAATTTGCTTTTCACGTCAATTACTTTCAATATTTCCCAATTTCGGTGTAGCAGACGACAAAACCCAGTTTGTTGAAGAGTGATAAACCCTACAACATTCCTGTACAATGCTGTTCTGTTAGAAGAAAAACGGATGAAACGTTTCTACATATTGGGGGACATTTTTCCAGAGGAATCGTTAAAACATGATGTTATCGTACGAAAGATTTCGTTTACGAGACTCGACACAAATGTAACAAATCTTACTAACTGCTAATACTTACTGCGATGGCAAAATTGCTACGACAGCTGTACATGCTGGGCACCCTATGCCACGTGTCGGTGTGTTGGTCGTACCTTTCCACCGACCTCAGCCGGTCGACGCCGTTGAAGCCGCCGACGGCATAGATGGTGTCGCCGTAGACGGCGCTGGCGACGCCACTTCGGTGCTGCCGCATTTTGCCAATTTCGTTCCAATCATCCTCCACGGGGTCGTACACCTCGCACGTACTCAGACATTGCTGACCGTCAAAACCGCCGATCATGTACAGCTTGCCATCCAACACCGCGGCGCTGGAGTCGCTGCGGCGGTCGATCATCGGTGGCATCAAAGTCCACTGCGAAAGAAAGACTTGTGCCAATGAAGAGCATTCGGAGAATAGTTTTTTGAGTTACATGTACATGTATGGTCTACAAACCTGGTTGATGCTCGGCGTGTAATATTCTGCTGATGACAAACGGTGATGGCCGTTGTAGCCGCCCAAAGCGTAAATGGCGCCGTTCAAGATGGTTGAGCTCACGTAGCATCTGCGAATCAAAATTTGTTTAGAGTTGCTCTACAGTTTAAAACAACGGTCATTTACATCGAGAAACTTGATTGGCTCAAGTTGGAAATCATTGTTAATAAGGATGAAGGTTGTACATTTGTCATTGAACATTTGTACAATGTACTGAATCACTTTCAGTTGTGGAAAAGTTAGAAATTTATACCTTTTCTGATTCATTGGAGCCAGCTCCGTCCATTCTTTGGTCACTACGTTAAACCCTCGGCACGTGTTAAAATAATCGAAGCCATCGAAACCGCCGAATATGTAGATGTAATTCCCGAGAAAGGCGCAGCCGTGATAAGCCCTCGGGCCGACTGGATCTGCCTCTGGTACCTGTTTGTGTGATAAAAATGGAAAATTTTCCAGACATCCAAACTCTTTGGTTCTTTTTACCAAGAGTTGCCAAGAGCAGAAAATCAAATCGAAAAGCCTGTCTGCAATTATCAACCTTGCATCATTTGCTAATGATAAACTCCGCATGCACCTTCAGAAAAGTGGTTGGCAGTTCAATTCTGAAAAACGATTTTTCCGCATTCCCTTACGGTCTTAAACTAGGAACACACCGAAGAAAGTTACACCGAAACTTGGTTTCCGAAATTGGAATGCAAGTTTCTAAACCGTGGCGCTAATTGACTTTCCTAATTGGAAGTTTCCAGTTATGTCAGCTGAGTTTGGAAGGAATCGTACCTCTACCCAGCGATCAGCCCTAGTGTCGTAAGACTCCATCTTGTTCCCTGCACCGCTAGACGTCCAACCGCACATACAGATCATGACCTCTTGCGGCAGGCGCGGTCTTCCCAGTTCCGGCGTCGCCAGTTTCGTCTCGTGGCCGCTGCTGAGCAGGTGAAGATCGAAGAAGAACTTGACGGTGCTGCTCAGCAAAGGCTGGCATTCCGCGCTCTTGACCACCAGGGGGTGCTTCTCGATTTCCTTGGTGAAGAACTTTGGATCCACCAGGCCGAGCCTCACGTGCTGCATGAGGGCGGGTAGGGCACTGGCACGTCGCTCGAGGTTGTGACAGAGCCACTTGAGCACGAACTCCCACACCAGGTTCTCGTTGTGCACGTTGAGCTCGTCGGAGGCCAGCAGGGTGGTGACGTCCGCCAGAGGCAGCTCCAGCAGCTCGTCGCTGGTGCGTGCCACTTCCGGAAAATTCTTCATGACGAAGGCGTAGGCGGAAGCGGCCAAGGCGTCGAAAAAGTAGAGCTGGGCAAAGGTGTAGATGCCGATGCAGTTGGTACTGACCATGTTCTCTACCAGGAAAGACGAGCAGGCGTTGACCAACCCTTGGACGTCGAACTGGTCGGCGTCCACCATCACCTGACCAACGTCGTCCAGCGTCAGCTGCACTTCGCCGGTTTGCGCGAAGCGGACGATGAGCTCCAGAACCCGAGACGTCACCCCAGGAATGGCGATCTCGGCGCGGACTACCTTAGGGTGGAGCGCCGTGGTGAACAGCACTCTGAAGTACGGGCTGCTGTCCACCAACATCAAACGGTCCAGTCGGAAGCTGCCGCCGTCCTCAGTGGCCAGTGTCACGACGCTCGGCGACCCTTGAACCTGCAAGGCTTGGACTCTGGCCACGCCCTTGGCGTTGAAGTCGCCCATGGCGATCGCCTCCGCGGTGTCCACCTTTTCTTGCTTGGACATCGCCTTGGACTATGCTGAAATATGTAATTCATATTTTCGACAAAATGCTTAGGAATTTACCAAGCTTATAATATTTTTGAAATGCCAAGTACAGTGAAAGCCTCTTAATTCGATCACGATGGTTCCAGCGATTTTGATCGAAATAATATTTAATCGTATACTGTGTATGTATTTGCATATGTTTAAAAAGATATTTGTTTTTTAAAAAAAGTTATACATGTAAGTAGTGTTTGATTCGACTGAAATTTAATTTTTTCTAAATAACGCAGAAAATTCACAAGAGTACAGAACTGATGCATGCAGGATGCTCAAATGCACACTTGTTCGTAGTCCAATAAACGATCTGTGCTTTATGAAAGTTGCTCAAAATTGTTTTTCGTATAGACACGTGGCAGTTTGATCGAATTAAGCGATGAGTACGTGATCCAATTAAATGGATTTTTTAACAAAGGGTAGTATTCGAAAAAATCCGTTCTGAAGGTTTTGATTGAATAAAATGGCTGATCGGATTAAGCGTGATGAAATTCATCGACTTTTACTGTAATTCATAACATATAATTCTTTATTTGAAGATAAAAAAATTGTTTCATGTTAGAAATGTTTGCGAAGTAACTTGGCGCTAATGTTAGGATAAGTAATTTCATTTTGTAACGGGAATCATTAGTATTACCACTGGTTTTGACAAATAGAGCAATATAACGTGTGTCCCATCGCTTGACGTAAAATTCAATTTTATGTTAGCGAACAATTAAAGAGGCCACATTTGCCGAGATTGAATTAATTACGTATATTGCGCGTAGCATCACTGCATTCGACGTTTCTACTCGTATATACGTTAAACTTTGCACTCACTTTCAGTGCAAACCGCATTATCGCAGTCGATAAATTACACGTTCTATGGGTAATTGCTCGCTTTTGCAAGTAGCATCGCTTTGTAGTGGGTTTTAGTTTCTCATCCCACTAACAGTTAACAAAAATGGCGCTTCGTAGACTGCTAATTGCGCAATAAGAGCAAGTTAATGTCGTTATCATGAACCCAATTTCAAATAAGAATTTGCCAGTGTTTTGTTTTTCATTTAATTAAAAGTTTCTAATCTTGGGCGAACTATTGACACGTACAAATACTAACAATTTCAAAAATAAATGTTAAGATTTTCAAATTTAGACCAGATACTGATGCTAGGCGGAATGTTCGGTTCATTTGTTAATTCCTTTACCCCAGTACACACTATTAGAGAACAAAAACTAAAAACCAACAACTTGAAACTTTTCAGGTTTGTGGCAACGAAAGATATTTCCTTGCAAACATGTTTGACAAAACCAAAATGTAGAAAATTCCGTTTTCTAGCTAAGTTTTCCTATACGCGTCGAGTGTCGGTATCTCGCTTTCATTTGGTAAAACTATGCCAACATGTCTTGGCGGTGGCGCTGCTATCAACGCTTGGTCTGCACGATATCGATGATACTGCAGACGACAGCATAGAGAACTTGCATGTGTTTTTCCAGAATGGAAACTTGCGTGAAACTGTTTGCTGACCATCTTCATTACCTAAGAACTTTGTAAAAGTTTTGTGCCAATTTTCTAAACGTTTTGGAAGCTGGCCTGAAGTGGTGCGGTTGTCCTTTTAGCCTGCATTAAGGCATGCAGCTAATAATAATAAAAAGCCATAGATGACGTCAATTATGTGGGTAGCGAGAACATCATCGTCACTCCATTTCCCCACATTTCCACAAATGTCTGGCCGTCTCATAATTGGACTCCTATCAGTTTCTTCAGGATGAAAACAGCACATTTCTAAGGATTCTAACAAGTATTTCAGTGACATGCACTTAGGAACTCGTGTGTCACCGCTGGAATTTTAAACCACGAAGAATGGCACAATGCACCAGTTACGAGTGCCACATTTTTACTGCCACAAAATTACTACTCCACATTTCAGCCAAATTATCTAATATCTTATCCTATTTGGTTCGGCTAATAAATATGGAAAATGTATCCAATTAAGAATTTTTAAAAAAAAAATATGACTCAATCCAAAAATGAATGCTATAAAAGGTTTTATTTTTTGTATGTTAAAATACTTTTTAGAGAGAAAACTTATGTTGTTCCGATTCTATATGAGAAATTTTTTTAAAGACTCTTTAGGTAAAAAATGAAAAAAATTATTTTCAATAGATAAGAAGCTAAAAACGATAAATAGTACAGTAGAACCTCCTAAGTTGACCACATCCATATGTTGACCACCTCCTTATGTTGACCAGATTTTCATACATTGGTTGGTCACCATATTAATGTATGGGAGATGAACATCCATATGTTGACC
>JAQGBX010002065.1:0-21846 GCA_034698745.1 Megaphyllum sjaelandicum | reverse complement strand
CCACGTTTTCCAAGGACAAAATTGCAAAAATTTACCTGTTTTCCCTGAGGCAAAATTGCAATATTTTCTACGGTTTCCAAGGGCCAATCTTCAAAATTTTCCAGACTACAAATCTTCAAAGTGTTTAACATTTACCAGATTTTCCCAATTTTTCTCAAAATTTTCCACGTTTTCTATTTGCAAGAATAGGAAACTTTCTAATTTAAAAAAAATATTGTTATCTTGTTATTAATATATTTAACCATTAAATAAGCTGCAATAACTGCAAAAAAATGTATATGGGGAGGGGGGAAGAATATTTTGTGGGGCGGATATTTTTAGTCTTCTCCCACCACGCTTATCTACCTAGGCACGGCACTGTACATTGTAGTTTCAATGTTTAAGTCTGTGAATTGGTCGTGCCCTCGACTATTGTAGTAAGAGCTTTTCCGCATTGCAAGACTGCTGTGCAGGTAAGCAAACATGAAACTAAAATGTTTTTTGGAACGTGAATATTGATAGTGGAATTGCGAAAATGCACCCATTAAGCTAACTTCACGATGCTCTACAACTTTCTAATTGAACATTTTGCTCTAACTATTACGGTTTAGAAGATAGTAACACAATGACCTTGAAGTTAATTCCAAGATCACCGGAAATACGCTCATTTGAAAGCGCTCACCTATCTTATGGCAAATTCAGATGGTCAATCTGGTGTGCACCGGTGTAGGCTACAAGGTGAGGCATAAGTCTGTAAAGTATTGTTGCGCCTGCTGCCTGCAATAGTGCCGATTTAACGGACTTGCCACACCTTGTAGCCTCCACCGGTGCACACCAGATTGACCATCTGAATTCGCCATTACCATGATAATACAAACTCAGATTTTTACCTCTAAAAATCTAAATAGAGATTTAAAATAAAGATTTTTAAAATAGAGATTTTACCTCTATAATCTAAATAGAGCAAATAAATGACAAATTAAAGTAAAAATATCAAAGATGGCAGAATTGTTTTTTAAAAAAGATTAATTTTTGGCCACAAAATTAAGCTTTCAAAGTTTAGCATCGCAGGCTTAGAGTTACTGCTTCTTAATGAGGTTTCCCTGTAATCTATTCAGCCATTAAAAAAAAATCACATCATTCACTTGATCAAATAATATGCTAACACTTTGGCTACAATTATATTCATTGACGTAACAGATGATAAGTTTGCGTCATAATACCTGCTGAACCAACACATGCATGGCTGATGTAGAAAAGGTTTAAACAATTTATGCAAATAGAAAGTCCAATTAAAAATTGCAGCTGATTAAATAAGTCTGATAAAACTATGCTGCAGACAGACTGTATAAAATAGGATGTTTTAGAAGGCAGCAGAAGGTAATCCGAAATCAACCAGTCATCACGACAAATCAATCACATTTGCTGTTCTTCAGATTTTCATGAAAATGATTTTCAAACTTTTGTTTGCCGTACTGCTTACTGAAACTTGCACTCAATATATTCCAGAAGATTCAACGGTAATATTGTGGATTTATTTTATACACCAGAGATATT
The DNA here is from genome assembly GCA_034698745.1 of Megaphyllum sjaelandicum. Taxonomy (NCBI): domain Eukaryota; kingdom Metazoa; phylum Arthropoda; class Diplopoda; order Julida; family Julidae; genus Megaphyllum; species Megaphyllum sjaelandicum. The sequence continues at coordinate 20,310 of JAQGBX010002065.1, read as the reverse complement.
TTTTAAGCACTGCGATGTTTCGTTCTTGATTTTGAAAAACAAAGTATTATTTGTGAATTTTCAAAGAGCATCAACATTCGCATTGCTTCAGAAAGTGCATTGCTAATACATGATCAGATAGATTTACACCAAAATTTAAAACAGTTTCCGAGGACAAATTGGCAAACTTTTAAGCTATTTGCGAGGACGAATTTGCACAATTATAAAGAAACTACTTGTTTTGAGTAAAAACTTGCAGAATTGTCCACGTTTTCCGAGGAGAAATTTGCAAATATTTTCACTATTTTCGAGGATTGATTTGCATTACTTCCAATCTTTTCCGAGAACCAACTTTGAAAAATATCAATGTTTTCCGAGGAAAATAGGAAAATTTGACAATTTTTTATTGTCAAATTTTCCTATTTGAATTTTAAATTTTTTTTCAAACACAAAATTTCAAACACAAGATTTCACAAAATATAGAATATTCTCCTGTGTAGATTTTGCAAAATCGTGGATAAAATCGACATAGCCAATACCATACTCGATTATGTACCGTAAATAATCAGGGTACCCCCAGACCTGTGAACCCTTAAAACGTCAAGGAACATGAATATGAATGAAAAGAGAGAAATTCAAAATTATCCAAAAACAATCCAAAATTAATGTTCCTACGTGGTTAGCTCAGGGCCCATTTGCACACGTTTTAAAATGGTCCCAGTACAAACGTGCAACATTTTCAACAGTTTCTTATAAAACAAATTTGCATAACTTCCAATCTTTTCCGGGAACAAATTTTGAAAACTGAACGGTCTGCAAATATTCTTCCTATTTTTTCTATCACTGTTAAGGCATTCCAGTTAATGACAAAACATTTCCAAAATATTTTGAATAAAAACTAGGATAATGAAAAAAGAAAAAAAAACACTTAATTTTTTTATATTTCCTATAGTTTATAGTTTATACCCAGGAATCTTGGCCAGCAGCTCTGGGGTCATGCGAGACAGTAGAGTGCCGCCATTCGGAAATACCAGGGAACTATATAGATTGTATTGTGAACTGGGTAGCAAACGGGTAAGAATACTTTTTTTTTGTCAATAACATTTTGCAAGACCATTAAAAACTTAAAAATTCAAGCACAATTTACCGTATATTTGTCTAGAGCAGAACACGTGTTACCATTAAGAAATGCACACGAAATTAAGGCACTATAATTTGTATTATAAATCCGACTAAGATTACAGAAATGTAAATTTATCCAAAGTACTTTGTGAATTTAGAAACTTGTATAGTGTTTTCTAGTATTGTTCAATTGTAAATACAGATTTCTTAACACAATAATTTATCAGCCGAAACATCGCCAGAAGCAACCATTTTGTATCATTTTAGTTTAACATATGGTCCTCCAAGACTTGAAAAACATAGAAAAGCCAAGAAGAATGACTTATTTTGAAAAAGTCAGGGAAATTCAACGTATTAATAAAATTTGCCACATCCCAAAATTAATGTTTCCACATGCTTACCTCAGGGTCCATTTGCAAACTTTTTAAACATTTTCTAGACAAACTCGCTAAATTTTTAACAATTCCAAAAAACAAATTTTTAAACAGTTTCCGAAGACAAACATGCCAAAATTTTCGATCTTTTCTGAAGACACACTTGCCAACATTTTATATCTTTATAAAGTATATATTTGCAAAATGTCATCAATTTCCGAGTATAAATTTGCAAAATTGTCAGCCTTTTCTTAGTATAATTTTTGAAAAATAATGAATATCGTCCTGTGCCGATTTTTCAAAATTGCGGCTAACATTGCTACATGTTAATTTCGACATTGTCATTGGTCAGGGAAATTTGTTTAAAAACCTGAAAAAGTCAGGCAAGTTGAAAATGAAATTCCTATATGAACCCTGTTTAAATCCAAACGAAATTAAAATAATTGTCAAATAGGATGATTTTTATTAAAAAAATATGTATCATTCATTAATAAAATTTACTTTTAGCCAAAAGATGAACGAAACTTTATATTGTCGAAAAAATCCTTTGAAGCCGACTGGACATAATTATCTACTAACTAACGAATACGGAGGCAAGTACAATTTGAAACAAATTTGGTCAAAACATTGATACACCACTTGTAAATCAAAGCAGTAAATACACAGTGAGTTATTATCAAGTGGACCACCAATAAAAAAAACTTCCATAGTTGAAACTAAAATAAATAGGTTGATAATTCCTTCCCATTTCTTTATATGTGATGTCAGCTATGGGCTATTCGAAAATAATATTGCCCAAGACTTTGAACAAAAAGTCAAGGTCCTCCACGCCCCCGCATCGGACAACTTTGCTGATTAATATGTCAAAAATTGCTGGCTATGGAGCTCTATTGTCAATTAGAAAGTTGTAGGGCATGGCCGAATTAGTCAAATAAAGGTGGTTTCATGTTTTCATGACGTATTCAGACAACGTAAGAATTTAAAGAAATTGGGGCCCCCACAACGCAATCCTGCTGGAAATTTGTTGTATGCGCCAATTTCTTTAAAAAATCTTTATTTTTAACCACCTTTATTTGACTAATTGGCACTAGAGCTCCATCTCCAACGGTTTTTTTAAAATATTTGCAAACTGTCCGATGCGGGGGCGTGGAGGACCTTGACTTTTTGTTCAAGATCATGGACAATATTTTCGAATAGCTGATAGTTGACATAAGAAGAGATGTGAGGGAATTATCAACCTATTTATTTCAGTTTCAAATATATAATTTTCTTTGGTGGCCGACTTGATAACCACTCATGCACCCTATATAAGGGATAAGTAGCACACTTCAACAAATGTCTGCAATTGAATTAAGTTATGAAACAATTAGAAATGTTCAGAAATAGTTGTCATGCTCGTTGGACGTCTTGCTAAAATACATATGTCTGCAGAATTTACTATCTAATTTGAAAGCTTATTGATGTGCAACTTTATTCGCTATTCACACATTTCAACAGTTCCTAACGGGAAAAGATTCGAATTTGACACAGTAAATGACATCAAGAAATTCTATAGATATTATGCAAACAACACTCTTGGTAAGTTTTACCCTTTTCAAAACAATATGACGATTAGCTGTTTGCTGAAATTAATTTTTTAATAAATAATGGTTACTTCGTACTACATTAATATAGAAGGAATGCTTAGAAATGTAATTTAACAGCATCAGTGTTTCGTCATTATTTAAAATTGAGAAAGAAATGAAATTATTTTTCTCAAAATTGTTTCCAACTGGAAGACAAATTAAAGTAATTGTTATTTTTCAGAGGACATTTGTTGTTCAACTAAAACAAGAAAAATTAGTGACCAAGAGATGGAGAATGTGCGTGCCCGGTGTAATGAAACGGGGACTCAAGTCAGCCCCAACGACGACTGCTAAATCTAAAATACAGATAAAATGAATGTATTTTGCGAAGAATATAGCATCTTGTAAGCAATTCTCTCAAAATACTGTCTGTGCATGTAAAAGTACAGAATTCATGTAAACTGAAAAACTATTAAAATACATATTATGGCGTGGGATTCAGCCATCAGAACCAAGTTTTTAAATTAATCGATTTTTTGATTACATGATTGGTACAATTTATAAAATTATGAAATAGAGTGAAAAAACTTGGAAACCAATGGAAATTTAATTTGTATCTAAATAAACAACAAAAACAGTTGACAAGTATAAATACATTACAGGTTTAATATCTCTTATCCGAAAATTTGGACCAGAAATGTTTCATTTATTTTCTAATTATTTTGGGTTTGGGCTTTTAAATATACAGTTCCGTAGCATTGTTATATACGAGGGGTGTTCATTAAGCTTTCGCATGCTATTATAAAAAAAAACGACTGTATGAATTTTAATGAAATTTGGTAGAGAAATAAATCATTTATTATTTTACAAAATATCCATTTTGGGAGATGCATTTTCCCCATCGTTCTGGCAGAAGTGCTTCCAAATCAGCATTTCTGACAGACACTGGCCATCCACTTCTATGAGCATCATTCACAATGGTCTGTCCATTTCTGAATTTTTCAATCCACACATAAACCAAACGTTTGGACATACTCAGACCTTAAACATTTCGTAGATTTCTACTCTTGAAATGCCTTTAAAGTTAAAAAACGAACAAGGACTCCGAGGAGTCCATCTTTGTTTTCAAAATTTAAGCACTTGCAATTTTTGAATATTTTAATGTTGAACTATGTTTGGGAATGATGGAAAAATATTTCCATCAAATTTCAATAAAATCCATACTGGGTTTCTTTTTTTATACAAAAAATGATTGCGGAAACTTAAAAAACATGCATCCAATCGTATTGCACTCCATGTACTTTGCGGTGTACTAAGATTTTATGTATGAGGGTTTTGATTAACTAAATATAGTAGTAGAGGTATCACAATTGTTCTATAACCTGGCTTACATACCATTAACATGTTTTGTTGCATTTTCTGAAGAAGACGCATTCATGCGTCGAAACGTTTAGTTACAATAAATATTTGGTTGTGAAATCAACGAAGTCTCGCCCTTCTGAGATATCATTTAAAAGCTGACTAGACTCTTGCACATATTTGCGGAAATTGCCAAAGTACAGAACAAATATCTCCTCATGGTGTTCTGTCATTGGTTAAAGAACAGATAATCAATATCCATACATTTATACAAACACCTTTATCGTCCAAACGTATAAGAGCCTCAATATCGAGCAGATAAGGACTACGTGGCTTGTTTAAGAATAATGGCCTAGCTCGGCTGTAACAGCCAAATTATATTTATACCGGCGTCTACTTAATTCTATCATTCGAAATACTCGAGTTAATAAATTTTACCAAATTATACAATGCCCTTTTCTTAAATGCCATTTTACGTTTGTTGGCAAACAGTGCAATGCCTAGTCCTTTGCGGTCTTGCCATTAGTGCATTGCCTCAAACGACATTTGCTATTTCTTCAACGACCAAAACAACATTTTATAGTTCTTCAACGATCGAAACAACATTTGATAGTTCTTCAAATACGGAAACAACATTTCATAGCTCATCAACGATCGAAACTACTGCCTCAACGGGTAACTATATATACATAAATCTCTGTTAGGAGAACCTCAAGTCAAGGTAGAATTATTCATCTGATGCATTAATATTTGAACACATTTTTAAAATTATTCAGTTATATTATTTCAAGTAAACTTCTGAACCTTTAATTGTTTCTCAAACATCTTGGTTCTCCCCCCCCCCCTCCCCCATTATAAAGAATATTTCATCGGCGCACCCATTGCATTTCATCAGCGCACCCAACTCAAAATCAGTCATACTTTCATAAATGATACATTTAAAATAAAATGTGAATAAAACTTTTTAAAATTACATTTTATAAATAAGTAATGTTATCGAATTGCCTATTTTTGAGCAACCGGGCGTCACCATTTCTTCCAATGCCCTCCAAGTTCCAGTGCTCACTTGTCTTCCTAGAAATGTTGCTGATAATATGGAGAATTAAGAGTTTACATAATTTGAAATGTATAAAATCTAATGTCGAGTGCATTGCAGGTCAAAATCAGTAACACATAATGTTTGTTATACTTAAAAACGTGTTTTGTATACGGCGACATAAGTCTAGCCTCAGGAATATTGTCATATGACAATAGCTAGGTAAAATCTGCTTTCTCAATTGAACAGGAAGTGACATGAGAATTGGCGTTCCAGAAAGTTTATCACAAGTAAAATCGCACGTCACATTCTCGGTTTTTGAGACAGATTTCTAAACTTTTCCTAGTTTCTAGAACTTCTCCAAGAAGTCTCACGGGGCATTATCCTGACGTTTGCCTGATAGCAAGCAAGTCCAAATCTAGGTTGATCTGAACACTTCTTGAACACAACACAAATTTGAAAGTACAATATATTTAAATTTTTTTTTTTAAATATACATTCCCAATTCAGATAATTAACACGTCATCATGCATACAAATGCTCAAAAATAACTCGAGTGAAAAAATTATCAAGTGATATTTATAAAAAAGTTATAAAGACATCTTTTTTTTCTGGATTGCAGGGCAGCCGCTTTATTGCCCTGAGCCTCCGATGTTGAAACATGGGTTTAGTCTCGGAAATAAACGAAATCAAGGAGCGTCCATAAAATACTATTGCTACAATGGCTACGAATTAATAGGCACTTCCCTCTTTCACTGCAAATCATCTGTGGACCAAGATCCGGACGGAAATGAACTTCCAAAATTAGCATGGTATCCAGATTTCTCAAAAACTAGTTGTGAAATTATAAGTGCAACTACGCCAGGTAAGTTTATGGTCTCAGAACTGCAAAACTGTCATTTTGCCACATTGTCAGTGGCCATGCAAAAACGAAGAAGCCTGTCATAGAAACGGACTGCGTATATTCTTGATAGGAAAGTCAGGATGTCTGTTGCCGCCATCACCCAAGGACAATCCCATGCACATCAAAGTGGTAGATCAACGCCCGTTCTATTCGGAAGTCATGTATATATGTCAAGAAGGATACACCTTAGTCGGATTGACAACTCGCTGGTGTACTCTCAGCGGCAAGTGGATGCCAGAGGAGGAACCAAAATGTGTTAACAAAGGTACATGAAAAGCACGCAGCAGGACACTTGGAATTAAATTCTTAGAACTTCACAATATTATATATTAGGAGCAAGAAAAATTCAACCGCATGCATCGACAAAGTGAAACTGTCCACAAAATCAGCAGCGTCCCATTAATTTCACGAAGTTTTTTCAACTTTTAACGAATTTACATCTTGAGGTCAATCAGCAAGCCTATACATAACAATTGTTCAAACTTATTTCCGATTTTATACTCTGCATGAGACAAAAAATTCTAAAGTTTATCAAGTTTTACTAAAGTACAGAATACACACCGCAGTTTTACAGCTGTTGTGTCACAACAAACACAGTTTTAGTAGATGTTCTACAAAAGTAAAGTGCCGATTTCTTCTGCATGTTTACTATAGGTAGCTTGCGTTAATCCTAAAATTACAACTCACGAGCATGCATCCACAAAGCATGTGAATCTTTCTTGTTCCTTAACTACATGTATTTAAAATGGGACAATTTAGATTCACAAGTTCTGAACAAAGAGTGGCAATCATGGAAAAGTGCAAGGCAACTGCATTCTTTTAGCAAAGTTCACTAGAAATAAAAGTGAAACAAATTATCTGAATATGCAGGTTTTTTTTTCCAGGCACAGTGACAACTACAGCAGCTCCCGAAAAGGCAGAATCAAGGGCGTGGATAGTTATGAGAATCGTACTGTGCGTATCCATCCCTATACTCATTCTGATGGCCATAGCAACCGTCCGCACTGTTAAGAAGCATTTGTGCACTGGAACTGATCGCCGCCCTGCAACAACTTCCGGTCCCGCCGAGCGCCCCAACCCCAGAGATTCACCCTTGTTTCCAACGATGACCAATGAGGACACCGGGCATCCCAACCAACCGAACATGGTGGTGACAAATTTACTCAATTCCGACGAATTAATCTACTTGCCTTTTATTGTGACGGATGATGAACCAGTGCCTGTTATACAGGTATGTTTGTTTTCATTGGACATTTTTAATTAACCTCATAATCAGTGGCCATATGCCGGTTGGGGTTTAGGGGTACAGTGATTTTATCGTACAGTACAGGTTGAGCATTCCTCATCAGTAATACTTGGGACCAGAAGTGTTTCCAATATTTTAGGATTTTGGAATATTTCTTAGACATAATGGAATGTCTTTGGAGATTGGGACTTATTGAAGTCTAAATAAAAAATCCATGTATGTACACACATCCTGAAGGAAATTTTATAACATTTAGTATGAAACAAAGTTTTTGTGCATTGTGTATATTAGGAATAAGGGATACTCCATCAATCAGTACAATAATGCAATAATACTGCCATTATAAATGTTATAAACTAATAATTATATAGTTGACTATAAGTTTATTACATTTCGATAGCCGATTTTTTGCAATTTTATTGTGGTCTTATTGAAAACACACAGAACTTTAGGAGAAAAAAACCGAAAACAAAGTTAGGATAACCAACTCTGGTTTTGAACTTACTGTATGCATGTCTTCTGAATGCAAGAAGCAAAGCATCAACTTAAGTTAGATTTTTTAGCTTTCCCCAAAAAGAGTTATTTTCTCTGAATCAAGTTGTAATTCTAACATGATTACAATTGCAGGCACCACCATCGTATGACGACGTCACAAGGGATAGCAGCTTGCCAAGTTTTGAAATGGCACAAAAGCTCTACAATTCATGTGAAAATCTGCAATGACCGTTGATTCAAACACATGCTTTCTACATTGATCGGTTAGTTCATGTCATTCAAATCACTGCGTGGATGATGCACTCTGTATATGGAATGGCTAACTTAGTGATTCCTTCGAAGAATCTTTATATTTCTTACTCATTACCTGGTAATTAAGAGAAATTCAAATGCAATGCACATGCAATGAGCTTTGGAAATTACCACAATTAGCAGGTTATGTACAGGTAGAGTATAGAGTATATACATGTTAAAATACAGATGTCACACAAAAATATGAATAGACATAATAACTGCTGATCTGCAGATATTTCTAAGACATTATTTAAAGGTGTAAGTTTGCATATGTAAGTTGTTTAAATTCTTAAAAAAAGTGCTTGCTTTTTAAAAGATAAACAAAAAAATAGATTTTCTTGCAGAGTCAATGCAAACATGTAAACAAATTATCTAAATTCAAGGTAGTTTGTTTTGCATTCTTTCATAGATGATTTCAGAATATTTCAGTATTATTTCTTATTTAAAATACTGTAAACAGGGAAATGTGATTTTTTGGTTCATATTGAAATGCTTTGTTAGCTACTGTATATTGAACAACTACAGCAAAAAAAAAACAAAAAAAAACGGTTTTCTTACCTTTTTTGGTAGGCTCAATTTTAATGAATTTTAAGATTAAACTTAAAACTTATAAAATGAATTGGAACAATTCTGCGCTTATCTCCATGATTTACGATGTACATGTATTTTCCAAGAAACCTGCAAATGGTGCAAAATGAGGACCATGTTAGGTTAGCACTACTTATTATTTATTCCTCGATCGCCGCGCCCCAAATGAGCATAATCTACCACCAATGGAAACAACGACCCCCTTTATAAAGTATGAACTACCTGAACAAAGTTCAAGTTAGAAATTTTTTACTTGAATGAAAGCAAGGTTCAAATAATTGGTCAAAGAATGATATTCTACTTCTGTACGTGGGAAGTGGTCAGTGCCAAAGAAGCATCCCCATCTCCGCCCCACAATGGTATTGTAAAACATAAAATTTGAACATTTCAAATTATAAAAAATTCGTAAAATATTAGAATTAAGAATATAATATAGAGTTTATAAACTTATGTAATGTTCGTAAATTGGTAACTTTCGTAAACAAATGTGACTGCTTCAAAATTTTCTAAATTGTCTTATAAGAAGCTTGAAAAACATTCAAAATGACCAATGAAAATGTGGAAAATTTTAAAATAGTTGACCAATAAAAATGTTTAAGTTTTTCAAAATTGAGAGAGGTGAATTTTAAGAAGTTTGGAAAATAAAAGAGAGCAGATTATTGGGAATTCTGCAAAATTAAGAGAGCAAATTATTGATTATTTTGCAGAGAGGAAAAATATTTAGAATTTTACAAAATTAAGAGATGAAAATAATGAGGATTTTTTTAAAATTAAGAGAGCAAAACAAAATATTGAGAAATTTTCAAGATTTAGGGTTTGCATTCGTTGGTACTTATAATTTAAAAAAATTAAATTACCGACCACTAGCGCCAACTACAGGGAAAACAATTGGTACACCTCATTTGAAATGCATTACCAATTGTTTTCCCGGTAGTTGACGCTAGTGGTCGGTAATTTTAATTTTTTAAATTATAAGTACCAACGAGTGCAAACCCTAAGAGAGCAAAATTAGCCTCGAAAACGCATTTATAAAAAATTAAGTGATCTCAATATTACCAAACAAAAGTTAAAATTTAAATGACGACTGTCAACTATACATGTATATGTATTTTTGGCGCCCCTTTCACCCTCGGCACCCACGGGGTGCAGTCCATCCCCTTACAGTTACACCCTCGTTGCTATGGCCCTGAGTATGTAAAGCTGCATGTAGGGAGTTTACAAATCCTATTTTTATAAATACCTACAGTAAATATCTTAAATACAATATCATATTCAGTTAAAAAAGATTGTGGGAACAAAGAAAAAATCTTGTTCCTTTGTTGTAGCTTCAACGAAGAAGGATGGGCAAATGCAATTATTATCAAAATACAAGTGCATGAGTATAAAAACCTTCATTTCAACGAAATTGATAAAGTGATACATTCTGTTTATAAAGATAAACAGTCGATTTGATATCACAGGGAATACTGACGTAGACATAACAAAATATAATCAAACTTTAGTACTGTATTTTCATTTGTGGTATTTAAAACCGTAGAGATAAGCACTACATAAAAGGCTGCTGTTACATACCTCGAACATAATTAATGTAGATTGCTCTTCATATGTAAGTAAATGCCATTTTTCGTCAGCTGGCACACAAAGCAATGGCTGATCCTTTTCAGTCTTGTAATCCACGTGGTACTTCAACCAAAAAATTGCACTTCAGCCACTGATGAAACAACGGCCTCGCCTCGTAAGTACAGAATACTGCAAGAAACATATCAGGAATTAGTTAAATTACCATTAAGGAATCTAGTTCGCACATAAATCGTAGTAAACTCCATGTGATTAAAACACTTTCTTATCACAAGTATGGGACTATCCCACAAAATGGCGGTTGTGGAGTTTCGTTATTGATTGACATCTGACGTTTCCCACGCGTTATTTTCAAACGCTTTAAACTGATGAGTTTTGCATGCCGATTTTTGCAATTTGAAAGGTTTTAATTATTTTAAAATTAACGTAAATCGACCGTAGCAAATTAGAAATTCCCATTAAAAAGTCTAAAAGTGACCCCATAGTTTCAACCATAGAGCATCAGAAACATTTTGACAAAGGGGGAAAAAAAAGCCAAACATTGCTGTAAAAATAAAATACCGAAAATTGGAAATTAATTGTAACATGAGAAACAGATAGCCTTCCCTTACATCCTTTAATTTTCTTTAAAAATGTTTCTTCTGATCCTTTAGCCTGCCGCCAAAATTTCCAAGAATTGCAAGTTGTTGTTTTCTTCAAAAATTTGAATGCCTAAATACTTTTTCCGAAAATGTGGGCATTTGTTTGAAAATTTAAAGGTATTTACAAAATTGATAAGTTATTCATAAATTTGACAAACGGTCAATACATATCAAACCCTTCTTCCCCCCAAAAAATAATACAATGAAGAATTATAAAAAAATGCCGAAATATTTCCGTAAAATTTGCGAACTTTCCCAAAAATTAACTTTTTTTTTACAAAATTTGCAATTTTTGGAAAGTTTGGGGGATTTCCCCACCTGGGCGATAAAAAGACCCTAAATGCCTACAGCAAAAAGGACAGTACATGTCAGGTGTACAATGTATATACCTAATACGTATTTCCTTAGTAAATAAAAAAATTTGTTGAAACGACTGTAACTGCATCTTTGTCAAATTTTAAACTTCAAGATAATTACGGCCAATTTATATGTATACAATAACGGGCTATAACAAAGCAGCCAATTTTCCAACTTCTTGATCTCATACCGATAGTAGAACAAATTCATCAACCAAAACATCAAATGTTTGTTGTTTCTTGGATTTCAGGACCACATAGTCATTGCCCGGAGCCACCATTGCTCCAAAATGGAAATTATGTTGGAGAAGACCGACACCAAGATACGTTAATTATGTATTATTGCATTTCTGGCTACGAACTGATCGGTCCTTCCAACTTTTACTGCTTGCCACTTGAGGACCAACAAAAACCCAACCTAATTACAGACGGACTTGAGAAGCCCAAATTAGCGTGGCATCCAGATTTATCAAAAACACGTTGTGTGTCAACTGCCATTGTAGGTAAGAATCAGTCTGAATCCGATTGCGGAAATTCTGTTTCAGCACATTGTATTTTTTCTAATCACGGCGCTATTTTCCAGAAACATCCGAGGCGACATTCCGAGAAAATTGTTCATTGCCGAAATCACCCAAGAGCCCTCACCTCACAGTAGTTGATTGGCACAAGGACTATCCAATTGATTCTCAAGTCGAGTATAGGTGCCATACAGGATATCTCATAGTTGGATCAGCATATCGCTGGTGTGTCTATGGAGGAAAATGGTGGCCAGAAAAGGATCCAAAATGCATCAAGATGGAAGACGAAGGTGAAAACATGGCTGAGAGCACGTTGACACTTATTCATGTAGGTTACAAACCAGTGTCGCCTACCATGGTAAGGGTCTGCAATACCATTACGCGACACTGGTTCGAAATAAGTGGGCAACCTACATGAATAAGCGTCAACGTGCTCTAAGCTTATGCCCTAATTCCCCAAAAATCAACAAAATTACGATACAGTACAATTTCTGAAATTTAGCCGCTTTTTTGTCAAGTAATTAATGTTTTCTGAAATGACTGAAAAATCCCAAAGTTCATGGTTAATTACGAGTTTAAAACTTAACAGGTATCTGAGATTGTATTACTGCCCAATTAAATAAAGATCATTTTCTTGCAATTACTCTTCAAATAAAGACAATCAACAAGTCAAAAAGTGGATATACTGACATTTTAAGGATATTCCGTATTTTTATTGGGTCTGTAAAATCGAGAGTATTCTTAACATTGCTAGAGAGCTTTCTATTTCGCAAAGTTTAGATTTCCAAATGAAAGTAAAACCACTATAAAAGTGCAATCAGCGATCTTTCTGCCATTATTTTGCATTAAAAACCAATTTAAACAAAAGTGAAATTTGTATGCCATTTATTCGAAATGTCAAAGTATTTTTTTTTTGTAAAAATTTCATAACAAATGCACGCTCGCGTCACATTTATACAGTTTTATGTAATGTTTTCTTACATTTCATTTATGGTAAAAAAATTGCATAAATATTGCAAATTTACGTTGTGAAAAAGTCTCCTTTAACGAAAATTAATACATGTAAAAAAATTTTATTGCTGGAAATAAAGGTGTGACTAATTTAATTGCATTTACGTCAAATTTATTGCAAAAAAAGTGCACTTTTTAACATTTTGGGGTAGGGCATTTTCCCTTGGGACTGTCTCAGAGACTTCTGTTTACTTTCTAGACACTTCCAACAACAACGAGTTACCATCAGAAAATTTCGACCAGGATGAACTGTGGACATTGACTGAACTCATGGTCATCATATTCATCATACTGATGATTGCGCTTGTGACCTCAATGTTAGTGCGCATATTAAAAAAGAAGTATTTGAAGAGAAAACTACGATTAGCTTCTTCAGAGGTTGCAAACACATCTGTACAGCTGCTTCCAACAACGCCTGGGTATCCAGGTCAACCTTACCAGTATGGCCAACTCACCATGCAGATTACAGTAGCAGAGGATACACCAGTACCTGTCATACAGGTAAGAGTAAAGGGCTCAGTAGAAAACTTTGAAACCTAAGTCATACCCAACAAGATCATTCTCTTCAAAATGTTTGCGTTCCTTTCAATAGGAACCTCCAAAGTACGAAGATGTCACGAAGGATAGCAGCCTGCCAACTTTTGAAGCTGCAGAAAAACTGCGCAATTCAAGAGCAAACCTTTACCACATTTCAAGTGACAGTGTGCAATAACCGACTGTTGAAGTGATTTCAAAACCAATTTTTTTTTTTAATTTAAATTATCGGAGAACACGGTGTTGCATCTGACTTGGAAACATCTGTGTCGTGATTTTATAATTGCAGTGAAATATGTATTCAATAGTTTGCTTATGGGAGGCACGTGAGGATTTTATGATTGTTAAGATGACCGGAAGTTGGGAGACCGGATAATATAATGGGTGGAAGAAACGTCTGTATCTTATCAATTTTGCTTCACAATAATGGTCGATATCAACATTCTGCTAATGGGAGTGTATATAGTAATGTGCCCTGGCGCTAATCCAATGATGACGACAGCCGTGACCTCGAGGATTATCTTCAAGGTCATAATTAAACTTTTTAAATTAACGACTGATAAAGTTCACTTTTGACATTAAATTCCTGTGTAACTGACTGTTTTACATAAAATAACATTAATTATTTTGTGTTCTTAATAGTAATTCTTGAAAATGGCGATAGAAGTATGATTCTTAGCCATTCTCACACACCCACAATTATCATAGTTTTTGTTACTGGAAGACATGTGCAACTGTCCAAAGAAATATACATGCATAAAATGCATGTATAAGCTGAATATATTTACATGTATATAGGGAGTAAAATTGCATTCCAGTGTTGGTGACTACACCGCGGTTTGCTGCTATATCTACTGAACAAAACGGTGCCATAAATTTGTGTAAATTCATGAAAATGATTTTAATCGAAATAGTCGAGCGTAATTAGTTTTATTGAAAATAGAGCTAATATATTGCAAATCTCATTTCAATTCATTACAATAATTTTATTCCATTGAAATTGTTTAGAAATAAACGGAAAATTTCTAATCATGTTAAAAGCTCACCATTGTTGATTTATTTTAGGAAATAAAGATTAAAATAAAAGTTTTGATTTTTTTTTTCTTTGGTGAATTTTTTGAATTTTTCGTAACCGGGACTCTGTGACTAGAAAACTCGTTGAATGCTCTGGTAATGTGCGTATTTTTCAGGGCTAAATGGTTTCGTGGTTAATTTTAACACTTACTGGTGTCAGAACAATGTAGCTCTACTGATGGTGGTGCCATCTTTTGGTTTTCAAAACGAAAAACCACAATCAGAATAGCCGACCTGGGATTCGAACCCAGATCTACCGAAGGGAAGGTGAAGATAATAACACTCTGCCAGCCTTGCTCGGTGTTTGTTGCTACAACTTTTAATATGAAAAATTCCAGCATTAATTAGCATCGATTTGCACTTCCCATGAAAATTTTCATTCTTTGACAAGAAGATAATTTTGATGAAATTTACATTTTATAGGACTAACTTTTTCATATCATCACCGTCGATTTATTTTAGCCAAATGGACCACTTAATTGCTTTTAAAAAAAATTCACTCAAGGCTTTCGACTTTTTAAAACTTAATGTAATGCAAACCCTTTGCTTACATACTGTAACTTCACGACTATCAAAAGTGTTATTCGTAATGTTGCTGTCTGAGTAGCCTTGTTAAAAAAAATTACTATCAAAATAATTCAAAACAAGGTAAAACAGCCAACAGCACCCTGTACATTCCCAGACGGTCACCCATCCAGGTACTGACAGGACCCGACGTTGCTTAACTTCGAGGAGCCATTCTTAATATAATTTCTTATTTTTGTTTATCTTTCACAGAGTACCGTTCGTGCTTTTTATTAAAATTGATGTTAATATTGCCTTCAAGAAATGTTAGAACAACTCAATCTTATAACCTTAATATTTTGCAACTATACAAAATAACATGTATTTAACCAAAAATGATTAATCAAAACTTAATTACTTTCCATTATATGTAATAAAAAAATGAAGTACAAAAAAAAACTAAAAACATTTAAAGGTAAAAAAGTAAGAAGGTAAAAAAAATACAGTCAACAGCATCCTGTATTACACGCGTTTTCATTGAAATTTACTGGAATCTTCCAAATCTGATCAGATGGCGATTGAACAAAAACTACAATGCATACATTAGGTTAATTGCAAACCAACTTTGGCAAGGTATATTTTGCCAAAATTTTCCACGTTTTCCCTAAAATAAATTGCAAAATTCTCCACGTTTTCTTGTGGTCAAATTCGCAATATCGTAAACAGTTTCTGAGCCCAGTTGCAAATTTCCCACAGTTTCCGAACACAAATTAGCAAAATTGTCACTTGTTTTCAAATACAGATTTTTACATATTCAGATGTTCGAGGCGAAATTCTACAGGTTTTTCCGATGAAAAATTTTCCATGTTTTTCCGTTTTTGAACAAATTTCACAAAATATTCTGCAGGTTTCCCCCGAGTCGAAATTTGCATAATTTTCCATGATTACAAATTCGATATATTTCTAGCAGTTTCGGAGGACAAATTTTGCAATGTTTTCCACAATTTCTGAGTTAAAAATGTGCAACATGTTCACCTGTCTTCGACTACAGATTTCTACGATTGCTTGCAAGGCTAAATTGGCAGAACTTTTAACAGTTTCTGAGCAAATGCTTCAAAATTTTCCAGGTTTTAAATGTATTGATATAAAGTATCAGTATACCACTAAAAATACTTAAAGGTGGCTGTGGATTAGCATGATTTCATAAGAGAGGCAGTAAGAGGTATAGAAGAGAACAACGTTTGGACGCAATGGCATTGTGCGTTCATTTTGATTCAAGTAATATTTTAATTTTTTTTAAATATTTTATCGAATGTTTAATTCGTGATTTCGCCGAACATCCTTTGTAAAATTAGCATATTGAATCAATTGTTATGTGAATTACTGGAGTAGATGGTCTGACACCAGCACTCGGGTGGTGAAGGCTTTGCAGAATGTAAATACAATCACTGAAATTTACGAATGGCCCCCTAACCAACAACTTGACAAAACGTTCTAAAGCTTTAGCGTTTTTATATGTTGTCCTCAAGGATTCAGGCACTAAAACGTGAAATGGCGCGATAGTTGAAAAAGGCCACATTGCATGTTAAATTATTACCTAAATGCTCCATAAAGACAACTAAAAGCGCTAAGGCCTTAAGACATTTTGTCGATCGCTTGTTTGGGAACGGTCCATAAAGTTTGGTTTGTTTTATTTCCTCGGTCATACTGGCAATTCCAAGCAAAGGGGCCATTCAAAAAGGACGTCCTCGTGTAGGGGGTAGGGGGATAGCTAGGTTGAGTCACGGACACTGAGGGGGACGGAGGGGGCAATGACCAACTCGGACGTCCACTTGATACAAAAATGCCAAATAAAATCAGTTCCCAAAGTATAAGGAAAATTGAGCGCAATATCGCATAAGGAATGTTTTAGAAATTGCAAAAAAAAAAAAAAAAAAAAAAAAAATACAATTTTAAGTTTCTGGAAATTCTGGTACGTAAACTGCTTAAAATAATGAAGTTGTAAATTCTTTAGTTTCGTCCTAGGAGAAATTTAAATTTGCGCATCATAATTTTCATGTTATAAGATGCATAAACAAGACAGTTTTATCGAATTACCACTTTAAATTTTAAATGTATGGTGCGTAAATTGCTCAAAACACAGTTTAAAACTCAATATGAGAAAATCTTAACATTTCCGAACTGATTTCCAAGAGAAATTTGAACTTGCGCATCATAATTGTTATGTAAAAAAATCCATAGACATCCATTCAAATCGTTTGGAAATGAACGGAAATTTTCGTGACATGTTTAAAGCTCACCATCATTGATTCATTTTAGGAAAATAAATACTAAAATAAAAATTTTGATTTTTTTTTTTTCGTAACCGGTATTGGAAAACTCGTTAAATGCTCTGGAAATGTGCGTGTTTTCAGGGTTTAAATGTAAATTACCAAATTAATTAACGAACTATTGGGCACCAAATGTGTTGTTAACATTTGATTGACTAAATTGGAATTGGGAAACCTGAAAAGGACAAGGTGTGTAGAAGAGGAAATGGAGGGATGGAACATCGTGGCCGATTTTTGGAGGAACTACTCTGACATACGCCTCAAGGAAAACTGAAAAACCACAATTAGAATAGCCGACCTGGGATTTGAACCCAGATCTACCGAATGAGTAGCCCTATTAAAAAAAATTGCTATCAAAATAATTCAAAACGAGGTAAAAAGCCAACAGCACCCTGTATTCCCAGGCGGTCACCCATCCAGGTACTGACAGGGCCCAATGTTGCTTAACTTCGGGGATCGGACGAGAACCGGTGTTTTCAACGTGGTATGGCCGTTGACGAAAAAATCTATCTAATCAGGGAACTCATTTTTAGTCTAATTTCAATGTTTTTAATTTGTTTTTGCATATTTTTATTGCATTTTTTTTTTGCCTTTTTTTTTTCGATTAACAAACGTTTATACGTTTATTAAACTTCTTGTTAATATTGCCTTGAATAAATCTGAGAAAATTCAAATCTTAAAACTAGGGATTTTCTCATCAGTCGAAATATTTACCCAAACATGAACAGTTAAAACCAAGTTATTTTCCATTTTTTAATTAAACTATACAATATGGGTATATAGCACGTTAGCACTTTAGTGTCTTTGAAAAAAAGTGTCGCCTAGTGGTTAATACCACTAGGCGACACTCTTACGAAATCAAGGGTTCAAAGATACTTTTAATTGCTAACATGATCTTACCCTTTCAGTTTAAAAAATTGTACTACCAAAATAATTCGAAACATTAAAAACAAAAACAAAAACTTAAAGAAAAAAATACAGTCAACAGCACCCTATATTCCCAGGCAGTCACCCATTCAGGTACTGGCAGGGCATGCTGGACAGCGTCAGGAGCCTTTAAGAAATTTCAGCTGATGCAATCATAATTTTCGATTTTTAATGTCACTTCTGCAATGGTCAAGCCAATCACGGCGCTCCATTCTCAAAGGAAGTTAGCAGAATCGCTTTGGCAGTTTCGCTAAAAGTGGAACGGTTCCTCGAATTTCCACAATTTTGTAACAATCAAAAATTAAAATTTTTTAAACGTGCATGGTTAGCTCAGGGCCCATTCACAAATTTTTCAATTTTCCCAGTACAGATTTTCAAAATTTGCAAGTTTTCTAGGACAAATCTGCACACTTGTAAACGGTTTACGATTAAAAATTGGCAAAATTATGAATATTTTCAGAGTGCAAATTTGCACAATTTTCAGTAAATTGTGAATTATTTAAATTTGTCAAAATTTTGATGAATAAATTTTGCAAAATATTGAATACTGTGCTGTGTAGATTTTGCATCGGTTTCCGAGGAAACATTTGCAAAATTCTGAATCTTTTCAGAGTACAAATTTGCAAAATTTTCTCCATTTTCCGAATTCAAATTTGCAAACTTTTCATTTCTATCGAGCATAAACTCGCTACATTTTAAATTTTTTCCGAGGTCATCTTTACACATTTTTCCACGTTTTCTCGAGGACAAATTTGCAACATTTTTCCAAGTACAAATCTTTAACAGTTACCGAGGAGAAATTAGAAAAATTTACAGATTCTGAGGACAAATTGGCCAAAATTTTGAACCTATTCGAAGTATACAAGATTTAAGTTTTCCGGGTACAAATTTGCTAATCTTTCAACATTTTCCGAATGTATTTTTTTTTTTAAATTTTGGACGTCCGAATGAAGGGTGAGTGGGGGTTATGATTGACCGGATTCATTGCGGACAGGGGATAGGACGATTAATAATGATATGTCATTATGATTCAATCTCGAGATATTAATGGTTTAGGTGACGAGGAAAATATTTGGGAAGTTGAGGATCTCTCAAAATTTTTCCAAAAAAAAAACAAACATCTTTCCCCAATTCGAACTTTAATTTCCAAGAGTCGGGATCCCCTTAGGTTTTCCGGCATAATTTCTGTATACTGACACCATTTCCTCAATTCGTTAATTCGGCGAGCTATTTAAAGTTTTGCTTTTGTTATTGTTTAATTTAAAGTTTATTAGAGGGCGTACCTTGTTAGACATTTATGGAAATTTTCGAAACATGCGACAAATCACTCACGAATAATTGTCGAATTACCATAAATTACGATAAATCAATCAGCAATCGAAACAGCCATGACTAACTACGAACCAAATTAGTCGTTAGTCTTGACTAAAAATGATTGATTAGTCATTCGTCTACTAACAAATGCCCATCTCCGGTAGGCAGAACCTTTCTGGAACCTATAATGTACTGAGACAGACAAAGCAAACTAATTAAAAATACACGGACGATTTTATTTTACAATGATTCACATCAATAATTAAAGCTGCAAAATTACATCAATAAAATGCAATTGAACTCCTCACGGTTTCATGACATTCGTTGTTCCTTGATGAAGGATGAATGTCCATCATCACGAGCAGGTGTTCCTCCTTGGAAGGCGTTGATGGTGTTTTCAATCCTTCATCCAAGGTGGTCACTCTTGAGTCGCAAAACGGTATTCGGTGGCAAGTACTGTTACTGTCAATGAGTACAGTACCTTTCATGAAGAGCAATCTTGGCGTCTTTCCAAGTCAAGATGGAACGACTTGCGGACGACCACCAGTTGAGGGCTTCTCC
>JAQGBX010002064.1:0-21847 GCA_034698745.1 Megaphyllum sjaelandicum | reverse complement strand
AACTTGAAGAAAGCCGCATGTTGCGGCGAAACGTCGTTTTTATAACACAAATTCTGGTCGTGTCCTGTTTTTCGAAATATACACAAAGTGATGACAACCCACATTTACCTGAAGAAAAATCCACTTGCCAGAACAAATTCTAAGGGTTTGCATTCATTGGTACTTATAATTTAAAAAAATAATTTTTTTGACCACTATAGCGCCAACCAGCGGCAAACATTTGGTAATGCATTTAAATTACCAATTGTTTGCCCGCTGGTTGGCGCTAGTGGTCAAAAAATTTAATTTTTCAAATTATAAGTACCAATGAATGCGAACCCAAAAGCAATAAAGAGTTTAATCTTAATACAAATTTTGTATAACAACATCTGAAAAAAATGCATGCTGCTGTCACCTGCATGGTAATTGTAACGTTTACAATTACAGAATGTGACGATTCCCTAATTTTTTTAAAAAAAGTATAAGTACAAAAGAATTCTACCGCATTAAAAAAAATTTCATTCGAAATAAATGCTGTAATGCCAAAATCTTGTATCGCGCGTTTGCGTTATGTAGACATGAAACGACCGGATTAAGCGTGAACGAATTAACAAGCTTTCATTGTATTAATTAGTGCGAAGTAAAATTATCCTTTTTAAAAACCTGAATGATACATTACTTGTACGTGTATTATACTGTATGTCAGTCCCATCAAGAATTAAATGACTAATAATAAACCATGCATCTTAATTAACGCAAACGATGGAGTTTTTACAAGTGTCATGGCAGTTGTTTCGTTTTTTATGGAATTTTCATTTTGCATTTTCATTCCAAATGCAGAACTATTTATTTCTTTTCAGGGTCAATTTCTGGACATTAAATATCCTTAAAATTCACTAAAAATGAAATATCCACGTTTGATTTAAGTAGTACGCTATTATGAAATATCCACGTTAGTTTTAAATATTTTCTTCAGCTTATATATAATGCGAGTAGTTTTTAAAAGTGGCAAAATCTCAACTATGATATAAATGAAATCGAGATTGAGGCTATCCACAACTATTTAAAATGTCGCTCATGACCATTTAACCACCTCATTTTTATGAAAGGAAAGCCAAGGAATAGCTGCTGCCATTCATGTATTGGAAATGTTTGCCAAACATCTATCAACAAACATTTTAAAATCACTCGATATTTTTGAAGAATTACGTTTAATGAAAAATCTTTGATTGCAGATACAAATTCAACATCGAATTGTACTGACAAATCCTGGCATGCATTTGTAAAGATTTATCACCGAAATACAGTAAATGCATTAACTTTAATGAGTGAAGATCTCCAGCACGCTTAGTTATCCTTGCAGTAGCGGAAATTATTAAATTTTGACAATGGACAATTAAATTAAGGTGAACGACAACATACCTTTAGGCTTTTGCTGCTTTTTGCAGAAATAATTTGTTTATGGCATTTAACGAGAACAAATTAGTAACAAAGACCCATCAATGTCAGATGCGTTATGTTGTTCACATACATCTTCGAATATGAAAATCTGATCCTGGAACAAAGATCACCGAGATCAGCTCCGAAACACCACAGGACTATAGATGTCGCGCGTCATCAACGCCACCAGGGGGCTTCAGTTTTCCTAAAAAACTCAAAATTAAAATGATTCGTGGTTAATCGTTCAGCACGCGTGTCCTATAGCGATTTTTTTGACCAGGGACGTGTATAACCAAAGACTTTCACATCATATTGCTATTTGCTGAACTTATTTAATTTACGTTTTTCAAGAATTGGAACATTAAATATAAGCAAACTAACAGTCGACATCAAATGTCAACATAATCAACAATGTAACGTGTATCCAGTTCGGTTATAGTTTCAACTTAGATATTTTTATTCGTCCTTAATTGCCTCTCCTTGGACTCCTTGGACTCCTTGGAAGACGTGGGCTTAATCTCTAAATAAAAAAAAAATAAAAAAATAAATTAGAAAGAAAATACAATATAAAATATTGGATGAAAATCAGGACAATTTTAAAATTGCTTTCAGATGAAATGCTTGCAGATATTCACCTGCAAAACTGACGATGAAGATTGTTCGGTTTTTAACAACTCAGTTAAAATTTCGTTTTCTCTGCGCAATGAAGCTTGAATCACATTCAATGAAGTCGCAAGGGCCTGCTCTTGGATCGTTGCAGTATCGTCATAAAGTGCGCCGAGTAAATTTAACCTAAAACGCTGAAGGCATACATAAACATCTCTTAAAACTATACACTTTCTGCTGTGGTATTAACTTGACTCGTGAAGTCAAAATATTTACAGTAAGTTGCTGAATGGCTTCACCGGTTTCCTTTTCTGACAAAGGTTCCGGAGCTTTCTTGCATCGTTTTAGTGCTTTTTCAGAGCCCATTAATGAAACTAGCAAGACGTCATTGCAATGGACCACATTATCTATTACTGTCTCGAAATCCTCAGGCGTTGTTGGGGTACCAGCTTCTGCCATTTTTCTAGAAGAAATGAAACTAGAGGAATTTCAAGGTGATTCCATTCCAATCGAAACATTTGCCCGCCCACAATTTACTTATTTTTTTCCAGTTATTCAACTTGGGAAGTATAATTGACGATATGGCACTGGTGTGTTCCTAAAACCAAAACATGGATTTGCTATCGTATCCTATTACAGAAATTGTAACCCAGCGGAATGACCACTTTTAGAAATCATTTTGAAAATACAGGTCTAAGGCGAAGACCAGGACTAAATTAAAAATCGCACTTTTGTAGAATTTACATGTAATTTGTGACGTAAAGACAGTCACACACGAGGCCATTTATATCGACAACATTTTTTCCGAATAAATTACTACTTTATATTTCCCAGTATGTGGGGAAAAAGTTTCATCGCAAATACTGTATATTTCCAAAACAAAAAATTATCCTATTCTGAGCAACTTTTTTTCTTAACAAAAGTTCTTCTGTTGGATAGCCAATCAGGAAAGACATACAGTACTTGTAAGTCATAAAATGACTTTGTAACGTTGCTATTACATGTATATTATAGCGGTACTCAAACCGACGAACAAATTTAAGCTGAACTGTAATGTCTTTTTTTTTGATGTGGCACGTCGACCCATCAAAAGGGGTCAGTATATTTCCTATGGCCGTTCATAAAAGGTTGACATTGCAGTTCCGCTGAAATTATTTCGTTTATTTGAGTACCGCTACTGTATGGATATATTCTGAAAATATCACACTGCAGCCACCGGACATTTTTTCAATTGAAATAAAGGCCGTCACACACGATCAATTTTGTTTCTCATACTTCTGGTAATTTAAGGAGTTTTCGAGAAGTCCACTTTCATTGGCTGCAAATTACGAGAAATCAAATGTTCTAATTTTTAAGTTTGGCATTTTCATTAATGAAATCTACAGCAGGGTTAGTAAAACGCTCGGAAATATGCGCTTGACTTTTCGGACACCCCCGAACTTGCTTGAAATCCAGCAACAAGTTTGCACGGCCAAGAAATTCCAAAAGAAATTTTGGCAATTTTTTTAACGTCCACTTTTAAGAGCTCTGTTGCATTTAAATCAATAAATACACTAAATCGCTAAATTAAAGTTTTAAGTACTGTTGTACATACATAATTTACAAGTTGAGCGAGTTCAAAATAATCTAAGAAAGAATTTTAGTAACTGACAGCTAAATTATCAGTGGGGGAACAAAATTTAAAAAGTTCGGAAAATTCCAATGATTAAGCCAACAATTGTTCTAAAGCAACCTTTCAACTGGCGGCCATATATGCAAATGTCCCGATCAATACGCAAAAAATTCAAAAAAATGTACACGTTTTTACATGGACCACTTCACATACAAATAAAAATGACATAAAATGCACGTATCATCTATAAATTAAGGACCGCTAAATGAAATCCTCCGTCGGGCTAATAATTTTAGCATCATTCAGCAAATACAAACTGGCTAAAATAAACGTTCTAATCGTATTTTGCTGCTTAAAATGTTACTTCGAAACGTTAACTGATTATTAATAGGGCGAGAAGAAATTAATAAACTTTGGTATCCTACCTCGAAATACTATAACTTAGTTGAATAAAGATGAACCCTTAGCGAATGTCCTGTCCAAGCACTTTCAGGAAATACAGTACATATACTGGTATCTATGACGGCGATTTTTGCGAGATTATTTAACACTTTATTACAAGTCAGCATCTGCCAATAGAAATTATTCTCTTGCGTCATTCCAATAAATCCAACAAATGATTAATGCTTAATTTATTTCTCAAATGCAGCATTCCATCACAGTGTGATTCCATGTAGCCAAGGTAAAATAATCTTACCTCTGGCGACATTCCAATATACTGTAATTAAAAACAGATTACCGCGAAATATTTTTATCAATCGCAGCATTCCAGCCAATTACACGTACGTCTTGCTGCATTCTAATATACAGTACAGTAACATTTCTCCAAAAGTGAAAATAAAACTTAATTGATTTGTCAATGAGGGGATACAGAATCGTGAATTCACATTTTATAATCTTGTGAAGTCTCGCGTTTCGCTCAAGAATGCACGATTTTTGAAATCGATCTTGGCAAATTTGCAATCCTTAAATGCATGCACACGTGATTTCACGTCTGACAAAAGTACTCGCAAGAATTATATTTGAGTTACCCTAGTATGAGCAATTTTTGCTTCAGTTTCAGACGTTCCATAAAATTTCAGTTTTTATAACATTTTAAGCTGCGTTTTATACTGAAATTTTGTTTCATGGAATTAGAAAAACCCATCAACAAAAATAAACATCTACACCAATTTTATTCGGCTTTTTTACATTTCAGCTTCTACACAAAGAAACAACTTTTAAATCTGCACGTTTTGCATGACCATTACAAGTACATGTACATGTCTCGTCAGTATTGAGCTAAACAATTCCAAAACACGTGGCGTTTAAAAGCTGTTTCCATGCATTTTGAATACTCTCTCTCCTGTTCAGTTTCACACTTATTTTTCCACTTTGTGCATGTGCAGCTAATTTCGTTTCCTACTGCGAGCATGTCTTACATTTAAAAGGGCTGCCTATTTACGCAAAACCAGGCAGTCTTTAAAGCTGTTTAAAATAACCACTATGTACATGATTAACAATCATTTAATGATACCAACAACAAACATTTACATGAACTTTTTTCAAAAAAAAACGTGATATACCGGTAGGTACATGTACAATGAAAGTACTTAATTGTACATACAGTATACAGTACGTTTTTATAATAACAAAGCCGCAAATGGAACCAAACAAAATAGGGACGCCAGTCGTAAAACCGGAAGGTACTGACCGTGACCTCCCATCACACTAATATTGCCGTCGTCCAAACACCGGGTACTTCAATTTACTTAAGCACATAGGACGTACCGTAATCTAATCAAATTAAGTTTTTGCGAAATTAAGATGATTTGCATGCACTTCGATGTAGATCAGACCTTGACCAGGGGCGACTGAAATAACCAAGGACTGTCAAATAATACTGCTATTTACAGAATTTATTTATTTAGATTTTTTTTTCCATATTTAACATTAAACGATAACATCAAATTAACGGGGAATATCAATATAATCGCGGACGAGTTCAGAAAGTTCATAGGGTGCAACAATTACATTTGCATCAACATTTTATATTATTTAGGTTTTTGTCCCGATGGTCCGGCCTGGAGCTTTGCTAAAAAGATGCCAAATAACGGATGAGAAAAAAAGAGGAAAATTTGAAATTTCCCAATGCAATGCTCCATATTCACCTTGCTCTCTGGATTCAAGTTCTTCCTTAAGTTCGTCTCGAACTCTCCCAAATTCACCAAGTGCCTTATTTACTTCCGCTTCAGTTTCTTTCAAAACTTCTTTGTCAAATTGATCCCTGAATTTCTGTGGGCAAAAATAGTGTACATATCTCGCTTTAATTTTATCAATGTTAGTCACGGGCCTCACAAAAAAATTAAAAATAAAAACCGTATATATTTACTTTAATCTGCTCAACAGCATCTTTGACGTCCTTTTCGGTCACTGATTCTGGCAATTTCAAATCTTCCAATCTAACGTCCTTCAATTTGTCAGCGTATGTGCATATGTCATTCAAGAGAGTATTCATATTCTCAACTCTAGTTATGAATTCCATATCTTCAGGCGTTGTGACACTGTCTTGTGACATTCTGGAATGAATAATAACTGGGATTTCAAAAAGATTACATCAAACAAAAAACATGCATGGATTTGCAACAGCATCCTATTCGTAGGATCAAGTGTGAGTGTACCGACTGGAAATTTCGAAATTCAAGCCTTGATTTGGTCTTGAAACAATCTTTTTTTTTGGTCTATACAAAGTTTTTACTATGTACAAAATTGGTCTTAGAACAATCTTTGACAAATTTAGTGAATTTGAAATAAAAATTGGAGAAATGCTAAATGATACAATGTCCTAAATGGCACCTTACCTTGCTCGTATTGGACTCACGAAAGACTGTCTACTCGTCTAGAAGTCACGATAATAAATACTGTAAGTAATTCCAGTCATGGTCACCGTAGCCTATACGAAAAGACCAATAGGATCACTCCGTGTCGGCACCTTTGATGTTGAAACCACCAGAACGAGTGAAGCGTGCCACACGATAATGTATGATTGAGAATTTGAGTGAACGAACAAATGAACTAGTTGTTTCGAGTAGGTGAACGACAGTTGACGCTGATTCACTTAAATGCGGTTCGATCTAGTGAACGATGAACTAGTTCAGTGAAGTAGCTCACTTTGGCGAGGGAAGTAGGAGTGAGTCAATCTACTCATGTGGCGCTGCTAGCGTATGATTGGGTAAAAGTGGGCGGAGTCGGCATACCGGCATTTTATTATACTGTGGTAATGGTCTCTCCGTGTCGGCACCATTGATCACAGGATACGAAAGACCAGTATGGTGACTCCGCCCACTTTTAACTAGCGATTATAGTTCGCAGCGCCACACGGTGTCAGTGATTTAGACATCCTATCGATAAACTTATATATCGATCGTATATCTTATCGATTTGCATCGCGTCATGCACTCATGTCATTCTGTGAATATTGCGGCATTCACAATGAACAAATTGAAGACCCAAACGGCCATCGCTCATGCGCAGATAAAATTGCCATACGCCATTTCTACTTGTTGACTTTCAAAAACGACATGGACGAGAGCTCAACTTCAACGTAATAAATCGCATTCTTTGTATAATCTATGGAAAAATAAATTTAAGTGACAAAGTTTCAAGATGGCGTTTACTACCGTTTTTATTGCCAGGTCGTCGTGGCATTTTATATACATGTACACAGTATACGTAATATCAGTATATGCTCACTCCGTTTTGGCATTTGTGATGTTCTGCAGTTCAAAACAATATGGCGCTACCCTGCGCTGTTTATGAGTTGGAGCAGGGTGAAGCTTATTCCAGTCGCTTACCAACCGATTTCGAACCAGTGTCGCGTAGTGATAATGCAGACTGGAATAAGCTTCACCCTGCTCCCATTCTATGAATATGTAAGTTGTTTTACATGGTAACTCCACATACGCAAATATAATGCATTACTGGCATGTACATGTACATCGATTAACCATTTTTCTTTATTTTGAATATCGGCAATTATGTTGCATTTCTAATTATGCCGATTTTTTTTGGACAAATCGATAAGAAGAATGGGAAGTTCGCCGCTTATCATATACGACCGATTTTCAGCATTAAATTCTGTAACGTGAATATTAGAAGTACATGTACTCAATCAAAAAGCTTTATGAATGACACTTTTGGAAGCAGTGTCATGAAGTCTAGAATGTAAGATAACACGTTCATCATATAGTTATAATAAGTGATAATCGCTTATGTGAGGGTTTTGTTGAGGCTTATGTTAGGTAAAACTCTACATGCCAAGTTCTGTGAAAGCTTTTGAACCAATACATGTATTCCTTTTGCTAAAACCCTAGAAACAAACATAAAACACGTACAGAACGTTTCATGTCTAGATTAGTTTATTCATCACCATTCAAAATTATCACTTTGTGGTTGCTATGAAATGATGTACAATGAAATGGACACTTGTTATCCAAATTAGGTAGTCCTCTAAGATGAGATGCACGTGTTGAAACGCCAGAATACAATAAATCCCAGCCGGTACCAAATTTCACACGAGATTGATCTTCCCAGCTTCCCAGAAAACGCATCCAAGAGACTTAATTTTTCCTGAAAGAGCAAAATTACTTTAAGAACGTTAACAAATTACAAAATGTAAAGAAATCGAAGTCACTCGTTCACAGATAATACCTATTTCGCGCGCCTAGATCTTTTCCAATTCTTGGAGTTGGTCTTCCAGCACTGCGTTAACCTCTTCAAACATTTCATTGCATTTTTTTTGCAGTTTCCATTGCTTTGCTGAGAGGAGTAAGAGGGCATGTTTTACAAAACTCGCTACAATACTGATGAAGAGTCAATCATTAAAGCGTACCAAAGTTGGCAAAAGACAAAAGAAGGAAATAACGGCAGAACTGCGCTTACCTTATTCGACCTAAGCAACTGCCTGATTCTTGCCCTAACTTCAATAAGCAACTGCCTGATTTTTGCCCTAACTTCAATAAGCAACTGCCTGATTCTTTCTTCAGTCATCCCATTTCTATTTTCTAGGTTGCTTATTAGACTCAACGCTTCACACACTTACTACATGTATTCTCACTTGCATCCCGAAAGAAAGATCTCCATTCTTCTATCCCAGGCTTATCTGTGCTCGGTCTTTTTTTTCCGGCCATTTCTGCAATGATTAGGAAGAGCTGCAACGATTAGGAAGAACTGCAGTAATTCGTCCAACTAAAATACACCGCCATGACGCCATTTGTGTAGCGCTACATTTATGGAAATCCTGATTAAAACTCATTCCGATTTTAAAATTTTAACTAAAAAGTGAGAAAAAAACTCCCAATATCACGAAAACTAGTTCGATTATCATGTGGCTAATGCTTAAGTTAAGTTGAATGAACCAAAAGTATAAAAATTAATGCTATATACAGAGACAAATTTCGCCGTTGGTTAATTTTTGCATTGCTATAATATATTCAAAAAGAAAACAAAATAATCGCAAAATTTTAGGACAACCAACCTTTCCTTGAAAAAAAAAATCCTTTTGTCAGAACGAATTCGGAATCACCAAAAAGTTGAATCTTTCAAACAAGATCTGAAACAAAATTTCCGGTGCCTCCACCTGTATTTAACTACACGAACACGATCTTAAATTAACTAAAATTAAATTAAGATTAATTGTCAAGGCAGTATTAAATAAAGTATGGTATTAAAGGTTATTTAGCAAATGACCTGTCAATGGCCAGAAACACAACAAAACTTTTAAATTAAGCATGATAATTTTTTTACCACTAGCGCCAACCAGCGGGCAAACCATCGGTAATTTAAATGCATTACCAATATTTGCCCGCTGGTTGGCGCTAGTGGTAAAAAAGTAATATTCTTTCCTAGAAGTTTTGTTGTGTTCGTACCCAATACCTTTTGAGAGGGACAGAAAAACTGATCGTGCAGGGGGAAAAAATATGGACTGAAGGTCAGTAATGCTGAAAAATCGGATTCAGCCATCATTACTAGATTAGTGGTTTGGTAATTGTGTACGTTGTTAAGCATGCCGTCAATATTACAGTCGATATTGATTGCGCGAATCAATAATCTCGTCAATAATATTGACCATGTTGGTTCCCAGATAGACAACATTCTTATTTAAATTTCGCGCGCCACGCATTCCAGACTTATATTTCCAATTTGCTCTTTTACAGTTAAACTCGAGTAAGTCACGCTTTCCTAAATTAACTTGAACTTTTGCACTATATGTTTTGTATCTTCCATGCATATTTGAAGCGACGGGATAAGTGATAATCGCTTATGTGAGGGTTTTTAGCAGGCCTGAGGCGCACCATTTGTATTTTGTGTTCAATTACAGTATACTCGAATAAAGTGAAAATTTTGCTTATTCATTCCACATCATACAGTAATGTTAATCACGAGAGAGGCGTTGAATTGTGCTCGATTTGGGCACAATTCAGCGATTAATTTTGACTTACAGCATATACGAGGGTTATTTCGAATTGCCAAGTAACATGACCAAATCCTTCACGAATATTCATTGGACGTTCAATCGGAATGAACCTTGGCATTGTGCCCTAATCGGGCACAATTCAACACCGCTCATGAGTACCCTTATTGTATACATTCGCAGTCAAAACTATTACATTGGACTCGCGTTTTTACGCCTCCAATTTTTAAAAGTAACGTTTTCACTAACTATTTCAAAGTACATGTACAGTGTACAATTGTATACCATAAACCAAATGTAAATATTTGCTCCGAGACTCCGAGTTACGAACTAAACTTTCACATTTCTTAATTTTCCCCCAAATTGGTTGGATTTCGAATATTTTAACTTATGGCGGATTAGACTGGGCACACCGGTGTAGGCTACAAGGTGAGGCATAAGTCTGTAAAGTCTTGTTGCGCCTGCTACCTGCAATAGTGCCGATTTAATAGACTTATACCTCACCTTGTAGCCTACACCGGTGCACACCAGTCTGCCCAGTCGAATCCGCCTTTAGTAACAGGTGTGAGGAGGGAGAGAAATTTCCTTGAAAGGATTTAGATTTCCCTGCACAATTTTCTAACCAAAGAATCAACTTTTAACGGTGCACATTTTGCATGCTCGTGTATACATTTACAGTAGCCTACATATCGAACCAAACAATTCCAACGTGCGGCCTTAAAACTTGTTTCCATACATTTTGAGTTTTATTTTTGAAACTTGCTCTCCTGTTAAAATTAGTTTCACACAATATCTTTAAAGCGGTTAATACATGATTAACAATAGTTTAATGATACCAACAACAAACAATTACATGAATTTTTTCAAAAGAACGCGATACATGTAGGTACGTGTAGAATGAAAGTACTTGTATATAATTTACATGCATATACTGTACATTTACAGTAAGTTTTTATAATACCAAAGCCGCAAATTGAATTAACAAAAAACATGGACGAGAGACGTAAAACGTACTGACCGTGGATCTCCCTCACACTAATATTGCTTTGTCGATATACACCTGGGATGGCATATCTTACAATCTCGGTGAATTTCCCTTGTTCTTTTACTTAAATATACTGAGTAGCACCTCCAATTCCGTGCGCCATGGTGAAATTAAAATGATTTGCATGCACTTCGGTGAAGATCAGACCTTGACCAGCGGCGACTAAAATAAACTCATTGACCAAGGACTGTCAAATAATACTGCTATTTACAGAATTTATTCATTTAGAAAGTAAGTTTTTTTTTTCTTATCAAACAATAAATAATAACATCAAATTAACAGGGAATATCAATACCATGCATCGCGGGCGAGTTAAGAAAGTTCATAGAGCGCAACAATTAAATTTGCATCAAGATTTTACATGTATATTATTTAGCTTTTTCGTCCCGAATGTCCGGCCTTGGGCTTTCCTTAAAAAATGCAAAATAACGGATGAAAAAAAAAGGAAATTTAAAAATTTCCCAATGCAATACTCCATAGTCACCTTGCTCTTCGGATTCATTTTCTTCTAACATTTCCTCTAGTTTGACTTCAGCTTTTTCAAGTTGACGGAATACCTCTTTTACTTCCGCTTCAGTTTCTTTCAACACATTCATGTTAAATTGTGACCTGCAAAACTGTATAGGCAAGCGTATACTGTATATATTTCGCTTTAATTTTAATCAATGTTGGCCACGGGCCTCACAAAGTGAAATTAAAATTAAAAATCATATATATTTACTTCAATATCTTTAACCAAACTATCTTTGACCTTCCCTTCGCTCATTACTTCTGACAAATCCCATTCTTCCAATGCAATCTTGACCTTTCGCAAGTCACTGGCTAAGGTTTCCACGCAATCAATCATAGCACCTACTTTTGTAATGAATTCGATTTCGTCAGGCGTTGTGACACTATCGTCTGACATTCTGAAATTAATAATAACAGTGGGATTTCCCCTTCATGCCCGCTGATAAATTTATTTTTTTCCGGTTAATCAACTGTGTGTTCCCAAAACAATAACGTGCATGGACTTGCATGCCACCGCATCCTATTCGTAGGATGATTGCAGATTGGGACAGTGTGACTGTCCCGACTTAAAATTTCGAAATTCAGTCATTGATGAGAGAATTTATGTTGAAATAATCTTTGACAAATTTAGCGAATTTGAAATAAAAATTGGAGAAATGATAAATGATACAATGCCACCTTACCTAGCTCGTATTGGACTCACGAATAACTGCCTACACGGCTAGCAGCCACATACACTTTAAATACTGCAGTAATACCAGTAATGGTCACAGTATACTCAATGACCAATAGGATCACTCCGTGTCGACACCTTTGATGATAAAACCAGCTGAACGAGAGAAGCGTGCCACACGATAATGTATGATTGAGTGAAGGAAAAAAAAAGAACTATAGTTGACCGGAGGAAGTGAACGACAGTTGACGCCAGTTCACTTAAATCCGGTTCAAGCTAGTGAATGATGAACTACTTGTAGTTCAGTGGAGTACTTTACTTTGGTGAGTGACTCATTCTACCATTGAGGCGCTGCGAGCACATGGTTGGGTAAAAGTGGGCGGAGTCGGCATATTGTTCTTTTCGTGTACTATATTGTACATGCTAATGGTCGCTCCGTGTCAGCACCTTTGATCACTGGTCAATAGACCAGTATGGTGACTCTGCCCAATTTTACTTGGCGTTGAGTTCACAGCGCTTCACGGTGTCATGAGTGATTTAGACAACCTATCGATAATCGAATATACATGTATCGATCGATCGTATATCCTATCGATTTGTATCGCGTCATGCACCCATGTCATCATGCATTCTTTGAATATTGCTGTATTCACAATGAAATAATTGAAGACACAATTAAACGGCCGTCGCTAATGCGCAGATAAAATTGCCGTAAGTCATTTCTACTTTTTGGCAGTCAAAAACGAAATGGACGAGTGCTCTATTTCGTCGTAATAAATCGTATGCATTGTATAATCTATGGAAAAATAAAGTAACAATTAACGTTTCAAGATGGTGTCTACGGCCGTTTTTATTGCCAGGTCGTCGATCGTTAATTGTATTTCATATTATTACACATTACACGTAGGCTAATATGCTCACTCCGGGAAAACAATTGGTAATGCAAATCTAATGAGGTGTACCAAATGGCACTTCGCGGCTTGGCGAAGTGCCATTTGGTACACCTCATTTGAAGAGCATTACCAATTGTTTGCCCTGCCTTGGCGCTAGTGGTCGGTAATTTTAATTTTTTAAATTATAAGTACCAACGAATGCAAACCCTATCAATCTGTCGTTTGTTTATGCCTTATCCGGTCTCTTCTTTGGTTTTAAAGGTTTTGGATAATGACATACATGTACATCATATTTTCAATTCATTTGCCATCGCTCGATATTAAATTTCCACTAAAATTCAATTGAATAACTCTTTTCTCATTGCAAAAGCAGAACTGATTTAGTTTAGCACAACTTATTAATGTGATGAAAAACTAGTTAGTCTTTATACCCAGAAATTTAATCATCATAATTTATTATAGGTAAAATATATCTAAATGGCCAGAAATTAGCAAATTCTACCATTATAGAAAGGTGTTCAAATACTTTTTTTTTGCTTTGAAAAATTCGTTTTTATTATTTCAAAATTTACTTATTTATTTAAAAAAATTCTGGTTGTTGTTACATAATCCATGTATTGTATGTTATTGCAAATGTAGTTTTAAAAATCTACTCCATTTATTTTTTCCGAAAACAGCCATTTTCATACTGCTCACGTACTTTTTTTGTCAACTGAATAAACAATCGAGAAAATTTTGTATTATTTATTTCAATTTTTATTTACTTGCCCAAATTGCTATCATTATTTTAAACTGTTTGTTTTAATTTTTTGAAAGAGTCGGTTTTAATCAATAATACATTTTAAACAATTTATCTGTCTTAATTAAGCGGGCTAATTGTAAGTTATGTTTCCATCCAAACGGCATATTGTATTTTACAAGGGTGAATGAAGTTATAGATTTTACTATTTTTGGCAATATATTTAATTGATTTTGCACATTAGGGTGACCTGAAACTCCATGGCGACAGGATAAGCTTGCCGGATAAAACAGATTTTACTAATAAACCCCGCAATTTATCAAAATAAATTTCACATCATAATTATTCGATTATTGGTTCGTTAAATTGGTGGTATATAGTTTCAGTATTGTTGCAATGTTATTACGAGCACGAAAAACACGATGCATTTATTTCTACAGGTATTGACAACCAGGATGCTTTTGTTTTATTTCCTTGAAGGATTTATATAAGTTTTCATTTGCAGAGTATGTTAACATGATAATTATTTAACCTTTTTTTATTTAACATTTAAAACGATATTTAATATTTAGTTCAATATGTCTATAAGTTCATATTTGCAAAGTAACGGTCGATGGTGAAAAATTAAATTATGGTTCATATTTAGCTTGTGATTGGTTTTTATATTCATGCACATGTGTACAGTGTACAGTATATACTGTATACAGGGTGATTACTATAAAGTCACTTCCCAATGAAAGAAAATTATATCTTAAAAATGGTAACAGCTACGAAGATAATTCTTTTAAGTAACTTTTAGAGTCGACCATGAGCCCTCCGGAAACCATATTATCTGCGACCTTGAATGTCACGTTCAAGGTCATCCATGTGCTAGGTCTGAGGATTTTGCAGATATCTCATAAACCGCTGCAGATACGTTAAACGTGTAAATTAGAACGTAGGGCGATGCCTAATTAGTATAATAAAGTTGATTTCAAATTGTTTTGAAAATAACACAGCGATCCAGAATTTTTCTTCTACCCGAGTTACTTCATACACACTTAGGCTGCACTGCATGACACCAAAGCTTTGTGGGCTGCAAAAAATGCAACCTCAACCATGGGAAAACCATGTTAGGCGATTTCAAGACTTTATCGTCGCAGGTGGTGATCATTTGTAAGATATGCTTAAGTGATTCATTTTTTTCACAAAAAAATGGATTTCGTTTAATCATATTGAGTATGTGCTCAAGTAAGATTAATTCATTTTTTTGCTAAAAGTGTTCTAAAATGTTGCATTTGAGACCATGCATTGTTCATAAGCAGTGAATAAGTTGTTATATCCCCACATCTTAATACAGTATTAAACTTTGACATCCTCAAATGAAATTTAATTCCCTTAGCATACAGTTATATTATTAACAATTTAGCAGGTTTGAGGTCCCATTTTATGCAGCCCACAAAGCTTTGGTGTCATGCAGTGCAGCCTAAGTGTGTATGGAGTAAATCGCGGAGAAGAAAAATTCTGGAACACTGTGCTATGTTCAAAACAATTTGAAACCAACTTTATTATACTAATTAGGCATCGCCCTATGACGTTCCAATTTACATTTTCAACGTATCTGACGCAGTTATATATCTACAAAATCCGCAGACCTAGCACATGGATGACCTTGAACGTGACATTTAAGGTCACAAGGAATATGGTTTCTGGATAGCTCACGTAGAACTCTTAAAGTTGTTTGAAAGAATTAACTTCGAATCTGTTACCCTTTTATAGATATAATTGTTTTTCTCTGAGAAGTGACTTTAGGAATCACCCTGTATAAGTACAGTATATATTATCTACAGGGTTCCCCCGACATTTTTATTTTAAACATCCCTGACTTTTCCAGGTTTAAAAAAAACCTCCCTGACGAATGAAAATGACGAAAATTGACATATTTGGCAAAATCAACACAGAAAAAAAAATTTCAAAATTTTATAATGATGAAGAAAATTTGAAAAATTTAAATTCAAAAAATGGTGAAAATTGGTATTCGGAAGAAGAGTAAAATTTTGCAATTTAACTCTCGGAAAATATGGAAATTTTTATA
Organism: Megaphyllum sjaelandicum; assembly: GCA_034698745.1. NCBI lineage: Eukaryota > Metazoa > Arthropoda > Diplopoda > Julida > Julidae > Megaphyllum > Megaphyllum sjaelandicum. The sequence continues at coordinate 5,825 of JAQGBX010002064.1, read as the reverse complement.
AATATGTACTTGGAAAACGTGGAGCATTTTGCAAATAAGTACTCGGAAAAAATGAAATATTTTTAAAATTTGTACTCGGAAAATATGGACTTGAAAATTTTGTCCTCGGAAAACTGGAAAATTAGGCAAATTTCTTTTTTTAAAAATGGGCGGTGAGCATGTAGAAGCATTAATTTTGGAACTACGTTGAATTTCCCTGACTTTTTCAAAATAAGCCATTCTTCCCTGACTTTTCCAGGTCTGGGGGAATCCTGGTCTATCATATCAACAGCTTGCCAAGAAAACAGATTTCCCATTACATAAATGAATTATATTTCCTTAAAACATCATTTCAAACTCATACTAGTTTTGTGAATGGAAGATTACCTTCTCTGCAACGCCGAAAGGGCATTTCCGACACTTGGTACCAGCGTTCTTCCTGAAAATCATACACTTCGACACTACGAAGCGCCTTAGGCGCCTGACCTCCAACGACTAGTAAAACCTAGCAAAGGCATATAACATGATGACACACTAATGAATTTAAGGAAATCTAGTTCACACCAACCAAGTTTGTGGCTACAAGTAGCTACAGGCTATGTTAAATATATGAAATTGACCAAATCAAATCAAAAATATGTGTTATACTTTCAATAGGAATTTTTATCCCGATCTGAGATGGTAAGGGAATGATAAACACATTTCAATTTAATAACACTGGAGATATTTTTATGAATTTTTCAATTTCTGGTTCAATCAAATAAAAACAAATGAAATGTGGTCGGAACACTGCTAGTAAAAACTGTCAAATCAAACAATGAATAAGCAAATTTAATTTTTCCATACAATGATAAAAATAAATTTTAAACATGAAAGGGTCAATTTTCAACCTATATTATAAATAAAAATACCATGAAAATACAAAAAGTAAATGCTAACTAGTGTGTGTACTGTCCTCATAAATAAATCCCATTCTTTCGAAGTTTCCAATACCTTAAATGTTACAGATAAACGACATTTCTAGAACCTATTTTAAGTCAAGGATTGTGTTTGAAATATATGTCAACAAAATGTATAGTGTCATTAAAATACCCTACAAGAATGGCGAAGGCCAACCCCTTCTTGGGCCTTGATGGGAATTCACAATGCTAATTCAGGGTTGCTATTGAAATTAGACATCTAATTTCCCTGACTTTCCCTGACCAAAATTTACCATTTTACGGATAAATATTTCCAATTTTCCAACTTGTTCATTAATTTTTTTTCTTTCACCTTGTAAAACAAGTATTTAGAAAACTATGGATGAAACATGGAAAACATTGGAAATTTGTACTCGGTAAAACGTGGAAAATTTGTATTCAGGAAAACTTGACAAATTGAAAAACGTGGAAAATTTGTCCTCGAAAACTGTTGGAAGTATTGCGAATTTTTCCACAACAAAACGATTTTTTTTTGCAAATTTGTACTTTGAAAAACGTGGAAAATTAGTCCTCGGAATTTTTTTAAATTATATTACAAAATTGTCGTCTGAAAAACCTGGAAAATTGTAAACATTTGTACTGGACAAAATGTGGAAAATTTATCCTCATAAATTGTTGAAATTATTGCCAATTTTTCTCAGGAAAACGTGTAAAATTTTGCAAATTCGTCCACGAAAATTTTGAAAATATTGCGAATTTGTCCTCGGGAAAACATGGAAAATTTGTAGCATGATCTAGAATACATTTAATATGATGTCACACTACACCCACGAAAGTCAGTAGAGACAATTGAAATGATGGTATTTTATTTTTTTTATTTTGGAATCTCCATGAATTCAAATCTGGAACTTGAAAATTTGTATTTAGGAAAACGTGGAAATTCTATAAAAACAGTTGTATCGATTTGTTTGATTTTACAGTCAAGAATAAATTCTTCCCTTTGTGCCATACCCCAGCCCCTTGATCGTGGGTTCTTTGTTCATGACCCAGAAAGGGACACGTATGCGATCAAAAACTTCGCACTTGCCGAAATATCACAAAACGTGAAAAAATCTAGGGCAACCCACGCAGCTGCCCATATTGAACTTAAGAAATGGAAGAAATAGCTTTGGCGCCCCATCTTTGATTCATGGCCCGTCAGACACAAATACGCCCACTACCAAAATTTCGCACTTCCTTTATTTGAGTTTAACATATCGCTTAAATCGGTACTTTTCCCTGACTTCCTGCCTTTCAAGGTTGGTAGTAACCCTGTAATGGCAAATGCAAAGCTCGTCTAAACAACTATTATAAAAATTAAAGGGAATTTTTAATCAAGTTCGAAGTAACTTGCTTGGTGTGAACCATTTTCCAATCTTTCTAAATTCAATAAAGCAAAGGCCAAACCTTTGGTAATGCAACCGGAGTTCGAGGCTTGGTACGTGGCGTCTTATATAACACTTTCTGTTCACCTTTCAACAAGTGGTATTTCATTGCTTCGATGAGGAAATCTTTGCACTGAGGACTTGACTTGAGCAAGGGTTCCTCTTCCACACGTTGAACTAAATATTCCTGAGACAACAATGGCAGCCTGACATTTTCCATTAGCTGTGGCAAGTAATGTTCTCTGTTTTCCAGATCTACGTTTATCCAAGACATCACTGCTTCAAACACCTTCATTTAAAAGAGAAAATATGTTTAAGGATAAAGTGAATATAGCCAGGGGATTAAACAATTTCCAGTACATGAGAAGACAACTCATGGTTGTTTTTTTAAAAAAGTTAAATGACTGCTAAATACACGAATAGCCTCGTAGCTGACAGGTTACATTTTTATTTAACCATTTGTAGATTTTGTTAACTAAAAGTGCTGAATAAAGTACAAACGTTATAAAGCAATTGCATGCAAATTAAAATAAATGCACATAAAAATGGAATAAATATTGATTTATTTCAGACACTTGAAGAACCCAATATCAATTGGCACTTGCTATTCACATTCATGAAATACAGTAGGCCCCGCTTAATGTGATCACGGATAATGTTATCATCCATTTATTTTATCGGAAGTTCCAAAAACCCATATACAAATACACTGCAAAATAACCGGTTATTGTTATCATGATGCCTTCCTTCTCCATACACATACTGTCCAAATTGATGCCCCCCCATCTGATACGAAGTTTGAAAATTTTGAAGAATGGAGGGCAATTGATGAATATGTTTTGGTAGCTGCCGCAAATGACTGAATCTGACCTTTGCCAGGCTGGCTGTGAATCTAAAGCAGAGCTGATGGATGAAAATTACACTGATGATGAAAAAAAAGTACCCTAGATGACAACCACCAACATGTCTTGAAATGAGAGAAGCCCTAAAAATTGCACAGCTTGATGTTCACTATACAACCCAGTTTCAAAAATATCCAATCACCCTTATTTTCTGAGGGTTGGTCCTGAGCAACCTGCTATATTGTTGAATATACTCAATGTATTGCCATAAAACTTAATTTCAATTGTAGGCAAATATCCCCTCTACAAGCTATAAACCAGAAATAAAATAATATTCAGTATTAAACACAAATATCTTTAATATAAATTGGACCTAGCATTACAAAATTATCCAATCAGCCTGATTGGGTTTCAAAATTATACAATCAGTATTTATTAATTTCATCACTTGTAAATGCTGAGGCATACGTAATACATGTTGAAAACATTGTTCAAGTTGAACATTATTCCATACTTCGTTTAGAAAATTGCACAAAGCTTCCTTGGTTGCTGGTTTGCATTGTCACACGCTTTTCTTCATCTAACCCCAAATATTTCTAATTAGTGATAAATCTGGGCTGTCTGAGGTCCAATTTAAAATTTTTAGACTGTTATGATCAGTTAAACACTTGCTTGTTGAATGTGCCATATGGCAGAATGCTCCACCTTGTTGAAAGATGGCGTTTCCATAAGAACGAAGCTTCTGAATTGATGGCAAGAGACATTCATTCAAAACCTCTTGGTACTGAATTACCAACTCCATTACCATTCAAACCATGACAGACTGTGTGGATTTAACAGGCTTTTTTAATGTCAATGAAAAATATTCTTCATCTTTCCTGCTCCTCACAGTATGTCGTTCATCACCAAAGGATACTGTAAACTTTGACTCTTTACTCCAAATAACTGACTCCCAGTCCTCTTTCCTCCAGTGTTTGTGTTATTTAGCCAACCTTATTCTTTTCTTAATTTGTAATGTTGTTAGTAAATGCTTTGCTTTTGCTTTGTAAAAGCTGCATCCAAAGCTGTTACGTCGTTGCTGTGTTGTAGGCTTATAAAGTATTTGAAACGTCCTTCCCAGTGGTTTTATTTATTCAGACGTAAGTTCTGAAGTAGCTGCAAGTTGTCTTCATTTTAAAAGTAGCTGTAATGATCTGTAATCAGCTTTTGTGGTACGTTTTGGTCTACTAGGAGGTTTCACTGCTGATAATGATTCTGTTGCTCGCTATTTTTTTAAAACTTCCATAGTACAAGTTGACAACTTTTCTGAATGTTTTTTCACAATTAATTCACGAATAGATTGAAAATATTAGGGGTTGGATGAAGAAAAGGTGTGTGACAATGCAAACCAGTAGCCAAGAAGGCTTTGTGCAATTCTCTAAACGAAGTATGGAATAATGTTTAACCTGAACAATGTTCTCACCATGTATAAAGTATGCCTAAGCATTTACAAGCAGTTGTTAAAACAAGTGATGAAAATAACAAATACTGATTGTATAATTTTGAAACCCAATCAGGCTGATTGGATAATTTTGTAACACTAGGGCCAATTTATATTAAAGATATTTGCGTTTAATACTGAATATTATTTCTGGTTTACAGCTTGTAGAGGAGATATTTGCCTACAATTGTAATTAGGTTTTATGGCAATAAATTCAGTTTATTAAACACTATGACAGGTAGCTCAGGACCAACCCTCAGAAAATAAGGGTGATTGGATATTTTTGCAACTGGCTGTAGGTCTAATGACTTTAAAATACAGTATGACTATGAAAATTTCATTAGCAAACTACTAAGAAAAAGTAGAAAACAAACAAAGATAACCAAATTTTTTGTGGCTAAATAGACCTTTATTACTTTTATATTCCTCCTAATTACATTAAAATTAATGCCCATAGTACCTGTCTCCTATGCAACAACGCTCTTCTATCCTGGACCCACCTCCTTTTCGTATGCACCCATACACATCTCACACAACCCCGTCTAACCAAGCCTAAAGGCATGAAGGCCATAACAAATGATAACTTCCTACAACATCCTAACCTTTGGTTTTTTACCACAGTTTGTTACCTGTCCCCTAAGGACAGGAAATGTTCCTTCTTGTTTTCTTGTTGATGACCAATAAAATAAAACATTTACTCAAACCCAGCTAGCGAGACTAGGCCCTTAACGCTGTTCTGTTCTCTCTCTCATTTATGTACAATTAATAAAGAACAAAATTCTTGTAACTATAGTATATGTATTCACCTAATAGAATCATTCAGGTAGTTATCAAAATAGCCTAGAACCAACGTGATCACATTAAGAGGATTCCACTGTATTATGCAACATATCTTAAGGAATTAAATACTAGTATTTTATTGAAGTTACTGGAGATGATTTACGAGACAATCGAGATTGATGTACATGTAGAATTCATGCAAAGGGGAACTTAAAAACCATATGTGAAAACCATAGGTGAAAATTGTTGTTAGATTTTCTAACTTTTGTTATGCGATCAGTAGTTACGTTAATTGTTGTTGTTTTCAAAAGATGGAGTTAGTAGCGGAAAACCATAGCCTTCGGGAGGGAAGGGGGGGGGGGAGCGCGGGTGGTGAAACTGGTGACAGTTTTATGGCCCA
>JAQGBX010002063.1:0-21848 GCA_034698745.1 Megaphyllum sjaelandicum | reverse complement strand
AAAAACTGGTCAGGGGAAAATGCAATATTGATTCTGGGAAACCTGGGAAAGTCAGGGGATTTTCATTTGCAATAAGTATGGGAACCCTGACGTACATGTACATGTATGGAAAATACAATCTTGTAGAATTTATGCATTCATACGTTTTTATTTATTGATTTTTTTTATAAAATACACTTGTTAACACTGGATGAAATTATACTCATCTTCATTTTGTACATTTGTACAAAAGGCAATCTATGTAGTATTTATTAATGTTGTGAGAATGTGAGTATTTGAACGTGGAAAATATTTATTACAGCAAAAATTATGCATTATAAAAAAATAAAAATGGATGAATGTCTAAATATCCACAGGTTCCAAATGTATGCGCTCTTTTAATTAACATTATCGTGGTTAACATGAGTAAAACATGTACATTGTAAATGGAAAAAGTTGTTCAAATTGAGGCATGCAAAACTTGCGTGAGAAACTATCTTTTCTAAATGTACATAACGTCAAAATGTGTTCAAATATTTGAGTTTTTAAAAGTACTGAAGTATAAAATACTATAGCATTTATGCTATATAACTGAGATGTTCTAAGATTATTTGAAAATTGAGTTAATTCTCTAAAACTTGACATTATTTCAATTTTTTTTATGCAAATATTCGATTATTAAAAGTACTCGGGTATAAAATACTTACTGAGATGTTCTAAGATTATTTGAAAATTTATATAGGCCTCCTCTAAAACTTGAAATCATTTTAATTTTTTTTTTGATATGCAGTCATGATACAGTGTACATGTAGTTACATTTAAACATTACGTGTCTATATACATTTTTTTAGAAACGTGGGTTTTATTATTCGGAACAGATTGCAGAATTTTGAATACTTATTATGTAAAATTGTTAATATGATGTGATTTGAGCCGTATCACCCGAAGCAGTTTTCAAGTCCCGTCTACATTACTGTATGTGAGCAAATGCTGTATCAAATTGCTGCAAACAGTTCGTTTTCGACACCACGTCCGGTATCGGTCACGCACTGAATGGCGGTGAAATAAATGTTCGTTCAGTCAGTGCACTTTTAACTGGAATTAACCAATAAAAAGCTAAGGGAGTTAGGCCTAAGTGAAATGGCATTGCCAAAAAATGCACTCAACTGGCTCGCATGCGATGCAGGTCGTCGTAGTTGTTTTTTAAGGAGTCGATGACTGGCCAAAGAATGCAGGTTGGCTTATTTTAGGCGGACTCAAGCAAGTTTCAATTGTTCAACTTAATAATAATGCAAGGACGTACAGGTAGCTGCACAATTTCGCCAAGTTTTTTATTCGAGGAAAACTCTCTCTCTCTTGACCTCACCTCCAGGCCAATATAACTGGGTGAGAGTTAATGCGATAATTATATCAAGGTCTGAAGAGTGGAAATGCAGAAGGAAAAGTCGTGGAAAATTAGCAAAAGTTCATTGGATAGATGGGAATGTACTGAGCGTCCTGGAAGTCCCATGTCATTGGACAAGTTAGATAGTTTTCTGCAAATAAAAACTTTTTTTAAAAAAAATAATATTCCTTTATGGTTGAATTATGGGCCATCTATGGTGTACTACATTCAGGGGACTTGAGAATGTCACGGAAGAATGACTTATTTTGAAAAATTGCTGAAGTATAAAATACTATTTACCGGTATACTAACTTAAATTATATAAGATTATTTGAAAATTAATTTAATTCTTTAAAACTTGATATCAGTCTTGATAGTTACAATTATTCATAGTTCAGCTCCTGACGAAGTACCGAAACGTTGAGTAATTAAAACACGTAAAATTTGGTAGCGAAAAAACGTGTTAATTATTATTTTGATGTTTTTTAATGTATTATTATTTTGAAAAAGTCAGGGTAATTCAACGTATTAATGCTGCCAAAATCCAAAATTAATGCTTCCAAGAGTTAGCTCAGCCATTTGCAAACTTTTTTAAATTTTCCCATTAGAATTTTACCAAATTTCTAACTTTTTCGAGGATAAAATTTGCAAAATTTTCCACGTTTTCCGAAGATTTAACTTGCAACATTTTCCACGTTTTCCGAGCATAAATGTGCAAAATTTAAAAAACTTTCTTTAATGCAAATTTACAAGTTTTCCAAGCTCAAATTTGCAATATTTTGAACACTTTTCGAGTAAAGATTAATAAAAATTTCGACAGTTTCCAAGGACAAATTTTCAAAGTTTTTAAAAGATTCTAAGAAAAAATTTGCCAAATTCTCAATCTTTTCAGGGTATAAATTGTAAAAATTTTGCACACCTTTAACAAGTACAAATGTTAATTTTGAGACTTTTAAAACAATTGTCATTAGTGCCTTTTTCAAAATCATGGATAACTTTGGCATAGGCCTATATCAGTTTTGACATTGTCATTGGTCAAGGAGTTATTTAAAACCTGGAAAAGTCAGAGAAGTTGAATATGAAATTTCTGGGGGAACCTTGTAATAATGCGCTATCTGCAACAAGACAATGGTTAATAATTCTTGGCATATTGTTAATTTTGGAGAATTTTTCCAACTTTTTTTGTGAATGCTATTAGTATTTTTTGTTCAAATTTCTTCGAAGCATCAAGAGGGCTGTACTGTGAATAAAATATTCACGTATAGCATGCTTTCTAATAAGGAAGTACAAGTATATAAAAATCCGAGAAAATAATTCAAAGTTCAATGACGATGCAGGAAATCTAGGTTAATGTAATGCTATAAAGTATTCGCCAATTACCAGCGCCATCTATAGTGCATAATGTGCAACAGAGCGTTAACACAATAGGCTATCATTTCTTTTTCTCCCCCTAACTTCTTCTGGAATCAAGTTTCCAGAATTATATCGAGGAGTGCAAATAATCGCATTTATCGAAAATCTGAGAATTCTGAAACCCAAGATGTAATTTTAAAAATAAAAATAGCTGGATTAATTTGAAAAAAAAAATTGATATTCGAAAGTATGGAAAATATTCCGGATGTCTCTAATATTCAGGATCTGAGGATATTCATGACAAAAATGTCATGCTCATTTTGTTATAACACAAACTTATCACCAACAAACATGTTCTTTATCGTGTTAACTTTCCAGGAGGATTTAGATAAGGTTTCTGCTCATCGGCTCATGTTTAAAAGCGTGCTCGAGTGGTTGCCATGGTGATACTTATCACCCGGGAGATAAAGTATAATGGTACGACGGCCACATGGTGGTGCTTTTGGCAACTTCGAATTCTTTAAGAGGAAGTGAAACTTGGTGCAATTCCGAAAAGCAATATGCATAAATTCCGCGTTAAGACAGTGATGTTTATTCGAAAAATTTGCAGAGATAATTAGCAAAAAGTTGCATTGTTATTACCTTCGCACGGCTTAACAAGCCGTTAAATCATTCGCGGGTTTTTGGTTGGAATTAACATGTTTGCAACTACGTGTGTTTGGGAGGGACGAATAATACTCTTATTACAAGACGTAAACAGGGCATCGACATTACAAAAACGCATTGTTTCCCCATTTCCTACTCGTGTAAAACGTCGACATTTTTGCGTAAATAACGAAATAATAACCGAAATAATGAAAAAAAAAATGGTCATAAATAAGAGATGCAGGCAGGCAGCGCCAAATATTTTTTTTTAAGGTTAGGAAAATGCACTCGTTGCGTGGTTAGGGAGTTCGATGGTATGAATTCAAAGCGGGGGGTGAATTTCGTAACCAAGCTACAGAAGTGCAGTCAACTCATGTAATTTGAACGATTTCGTCATGCAGGAAGTTCAAGTTGAATGAGGAAGACACACTTCCTCCGCCATGTTTACTAACCATGCATCGATTAGGCTGTGCTTTATCCTATAAAGTTCACTCGTAATGTCAAACGCTAATCCTGGCAAATTGGACAAATAAATATGTATTTTTTTTCTGCAAAATACATTTGCAAAGCTTATGTTCAACCATGAGTAATTCGTTCGATATTTTGGTAAAAGTAAAATTCTCCCATTTATTAAAAAGTAATAATGCATGAAAGGGATTCGAAACAATGGTGTTGAGTCGTAACGAATATACATGCACAGTAAAACCTGGAAAAGTGACCACCTATTTATGTTTACCACTTTTTAGTGTATTGTTTTTTCTAGTGTACATTTCCTTCATAAACATTCTCTGTATAGTGATCAGTGACCAGTGTGTGTGGTCTTTTTTGCAATTTTTACGTTGCCAATGTACCTTAAAAAGTTACCGTATAACAGATGAGTCACGTCACATCTGGCTTTAACCCTTGGACATGATGATTCTGTACTTTTTTGGTTTTGTGGTTTTTTACTACGTGTATTACAGTCTACATTTATAAGTGCAGTGCACATGCTCATTATTTTAATTTAATTCAGGCATTCTTTGTATAGTGACCAGTTGTGTATATACAGTGACCAACATAGCATTTTTTTGGTGGTCACTCTTAACAGGTTTTACTGTACATATTTTTTATATTATTCGATTTTAAATATACAACTAAAAATTACATAAAGAATCAGGGTTTCCCCAAGCAGACTTGGAAAAGTCAGGGAAGAATAATTTATTTTAAAATAGTCAGGGAAATTGAAACGTATTAATGGTATTAATATCAAAAATCAATGATTCCATGTCACGGCGTTTAGCTCAAAGCAAATTTTCAAGTTTTTTAAACATTTCATTAAAAATTTGCGAATCTTTCACAGTTTGAGGATAAATTTGCAAAATTTTCAACAGCCTCCGATGACAAATTTGCAAAATTTAAGTTGTCGAAGACAAATTTGAAAAATTTAAGTTGTCGAAGACAAATTTGAAAAATTTAAGTTTCCGAAGACAAATTTGACAAATTTAATTATCCGAGGGCAAATTTGCAAAATTTATGTTTCCGAGGACTAACAGTTTCCGAGGGAACGTTTGCAAGCTTCTCAAAATTTTCTTCTTACAAATTTGAGAATTTATAGATTTTATTTTTAATAAATAATCAATAATTAATTAATTAAATGAATAAAAATTTTGACTGAAGATTTATGGAGTGTAAGGGGGAGCACTCATGAAGTATTTCTTCGAAAAGGGGGGCAATGTTGCTATAAAGGGAATGATGTATTTTTAAAAATGTTTAGGTAACATTGGACTAATTTAACGTACATCTTATATAAATTTTCCAGTATATTGCGAAAAAATATGAAGTAAATATACCGGAAATACGTTCTACGTTTACAAAAAGAGGGAAGGGGATTGGGGTTAATTTTCTTAATTTCCTAATCATATAAATTGTAACATTACTCGTATGCATTAAGACATTTTTTAAGAAAAATATGTAGGCCCACCGTATTATCAGAATTGTTTTTAAGGAAGTCAACGTTTAGTTTAATTGTGCTCATTTCAAATCAGACATCAATGTAGACGAAAAATATCAAGGACTGATTTTTTGTTTTCGGAATTACGATTTCAGTTACAAGAAATGCGTTCAACAATCTCAGTTAAGAAATTTATTTTCTGCGAAATGTTGTTTGCAGTTTATCTATTTACATAGAAATTGGCCAAATTGATTCGTATGAAACCAATGCCATTATGTTTACGGAAAAAAGTAGAGGAAATGTTAATCTTGCGTGGAAAATTAGCTTCCTGTTATGAAAATTGGACTCGTAAGAAAAACATCAACCCTGAGTGTGATGATAATAATTATCCCTTTATGATAAAATAATTTAAAAAAAAATTTATCCCTTGATCAAAATTACACAATCAATAAAAAATTATCCCTTCAGCTAATAATCGACAAATTTTAAATTCTCCGCAATGTTGCCAATATTCGAAAATTATGAAAAACTTTTCAAATTGTTTAAACCGTTTTTTGAAAATTATGCAAATTTTCAACCATTTTTAAACTATCTCAAAAATTTAAGAAATTTCCCAAAACTTTTAAAGTTTTTTTAAAAATTTCAGAAAGTTGTCACAATTTTTTAACGTTTACGAAATTTTCAGAGATTTTCCACAATTTTTAAACTTTTTTTAAAAATTATGAAAAAATTTCAACAATTTTTTAAACTTTTTCGAAAATTATGAAAAAATTTCAACAATTTTTTAAACTTTTACGAAAATTATGAAATCGTTCTACACTTTTTAAACTTATTCGAAAATGTTGAAAACATTTGGTAATTGTCGAAAAATAACAAAACTGTCAAAAAATCTTCCTCTGTCGAAAAACTGCTAAACTGTCAAAAATGTGCCAAGCTCAAAAACTATGCCTCGCTCCAAAGCTATTTAGACATCAATTTCGGTTTTTTAATTTAGTTTTGATCGGCAATTAATTTCATTCAACCAAATACTTAATCATATGCATCGACTATTGCTACAAAATGACTAAATTAGTTATTAAAATTTAAGAATGACCTTTTCAGTCCTCAATTTTAGCCATGATTGAACATTGATTAGAATTAAATGTCAACGAGTTAAAAATTGTTTTTACCTATCAGAAATCTTGCTCGAGCAAACAACTGTTTTTTTTTTGGAAGACAGGAAGTAGCCTACTTTTGATGAAAGCAAACGCGGAAATATGATACAATTGTGAAATTTGCCGCTACATCGACCATAATTCTCAGTAATATTTAACCTTGTAGATGTAATAAAACATATGAAAATCTATAGTTTCTAATAAGACTGTTTAAATAGGTTTCGTTTTCGACAGCAGCAGTCATGTTGAACAACAGCTAATCATTAGCATCGTCAGTTAAAAATCGTTATTCAATTATCAATTATTAAACCAATAATTGCCTTAAGTTTTACGGAATTGTATTTTGAATTTTCCGATTATTTCAATTCCAAAATGAATTATTTTAATTTTGGTTTATCGATTATTTGCGTCATCGTCGTCGTCTTCGCATTGCCAGGACGATGTCAAAGTCAAAGTAAGTACATGTAACCAATAATTAAGCATTCTAAGTTGTGTGTTTGTGGTAGGGGCCTAAAACATTTAATTTATTTTTATTTAAACATCTCATCGAAACGTTTAAATTCTTTACTAATCTTTTTTCTCAAATCTTTTCATATACATCTCGCACATCCACATGACAGTTTTTCCCCGCACATTGCGGACACTTTTTTGTTACGCGACTTGCAGATACTCTTCCGCGCATTACCCAGACACTTTCTCACGTCTTTCAGACACTTTTCCCCGACGCGACGTCTTCCAGACACCTTTCCCCGGCGCGACGTCTTTCAGACACCTTTCCCCGGCGTGAAGTCTTCCAGACACCTTTCCCCGGCGCGACGTCTTCCAGACACCTTTCCCCGGCGCGACGTCTTCCAGACACCTTTCCCCGGTTCGGCGTCTTCCAGACACCTTTCCCCGACGCAACGTCTTCCAGACACCTTTCCCCGATGCGACGTCTTCCAGACACCTTTCCCCCATTGTCTTCTAGACACCTTTCCCTTGACGTCTTTCAGACACGTTTCCTCCGACATCTTCCAGACACCTTTCCCCCGACGCGACGTCTTCCAGACACTTTTCCCTACTTTTTATGAGACATTTTCCACATCACCTAGACACTTCATACTTCACCCAGACACTCTCCCGCATCGTCTTAGCTCTCTCATCTATATGGCCTTTACATAATATGATGCTTTATGGTAGTTCATAGCCTTGGTATAGCTATGTAAGAACAATGTTAATACAAATCTTTTAAACTGAATTGTTTATTAATTAACTGCTTCAGCCACTAGCTCCGGTTTTACTGACAAATCCATTGACCTTCACTGTCAACTGAACTTCACGGCATCCGGATGTTGGTGGAAGAAAAATGGCGTCATAGTCCCAATACAGAACAGATACGTGTACATGGTGGGAGGCGGAAAGGACACGGACAATTGTTCGATAACCATTGCTAATACCAATCCCGCATTGGACGATGGAATTTGGACGTGCTTCTACAGACAATTTATTTACAACGATGCGACTCAACAGATGGGTATTTCAGTAGATGTCCAGGGAGGTAAGACATTAATTGCACCAATATGTCAACGTTTCCATCAATCTAACAAAGTTGGTGAGACTAAAAAGTTAACATTTTAATTTAAATTGCAGGGGTGATAGTAACTGTTCCCATTCCAACAACTACAACAACAACAACCACGACGACAACAAAGCCACCGCCACCACGGCCACTACCACCGAGACAGACAATCACGATAAAGATCCCACGTGTGGTCAATGGTGGTAGTTATCAATTTTACCATTAAAATATCCATACCAGCAAGGATGATCAAAAACGAATTGCGTCACAATGGAGCAACTTGAGAAAATAAATGACATCAAATCCATTTTGTCCAATGGATGGTGACGTCATTTTCTCCATTGGGTGGTGACGTCATTTTGTCCATTAGATTTTGACGTCATTTTGTACAATAGATGGTGACGTCATTTTGTACAATATGGATGGTGACGTCATTTTATACAATATGGATGGTGACGTCATTTTGTACAATATGGATGGTGACGTCATTTTGAGATAAAACAAGCTGAAATCTGATGTTTTGTCGTTTCCTGTTTTAGGAGCTTCTTCCTTGCACTGTTCCACTTCCTGCGTCATTTTTTCTCTGGCTTTTGTGATCCTCGGAGGACTAATTAGTAAATATGCTTAAAACTGCCACAAAAGAAGTTTGGCGCCAACGTCGCTGAAGGAATCAGAAATATCATGAGTAACATTTTTTGTTAAACTTAAGTTTTCTTAGGTTATGATACAATAAAAATAAACGTTAAAATTTGTGATTTTTTATTGTTATCTTAAAATTGAAACCTTTACACAGGGTTTTACCATGCATAAAATTTCATATTCAATTACTTCCTTTACTACTACTTTTCCAGGTTTGAAACAAACTTCACTGACCAATGACCATGTCAAAATTAACACATGCCAATGTTAACCACGATTTCTAAATATCTACACAGGATAATATTTAATATTAAAAAAAATGTTCTAATAATAATTAAAAAACTCAAAATTAACATACAGGAATTCAAAAAAAAATTACAAAATTTTCATGAAAAATTGTCGAATGTTTCACAAATATTTATTGGGAAAATATTAAATGTTTTGCAAATTGGTCATCGGAATCTATTGAAAATCATGAAAATGTTAATTTAAAAAACACATCTGAACTCGAAAACAGTGATAGAAAATCTTGCAAATTCTTATAACAAAAGTTTTTAAAACTTGGCAAATTTGCACTCGGAAAACGTGAACAATACTGCAAGTTTTTGCTCGGAAAACTTAAAAAATATTGCAAATTTCTGCTCGGAAAACATGAACAATATTTGCAAATTTGTGCATGAAAAATGTGGACAATTTTGCAAATTTTTGCTTGAAAAACATAGACAATATTGAAAATTTGTGCTCGGAAAACGTGGAAAACTTTGCAAATTTGTCTTCAGAAAACGCTTTAGGCTAAATACAAAATTATCCTTGCAATATATTAAAAATAACTTATCGTGGAATTTCCCAATATCACGTAGCGTTATCACGTTAAACGTTTTCGAAAATTATAAAAATATTTCCACAACTTTTAAACTTTTTCAAAAGTTATGAAAAATTTCCACAATTTATAACTTTTTCGAAAGTTATGGAAACTTTCCACAATTTTTAACCGTTTTCGAAAATTATGAAAAATTTTCACAATTTGGAAACGTTTTCGAAAATTATGAAAATTTTCACAATTTGGAAACGTTTTCTAAAATTATGAAAACTTTCCACAAATTTTTAAGGTTTTCGAAAATTTCAGAAATTTTCCATAATTTTTCAATTATCGTAAAAAAAACAAAATTGTCGAAAAATCTTCCTGACTGTAAAAAAATTGCAATGTTTTTTAAAATATTCGGCAAATTGTCGAAAAAAACTGAAAAACTGTCAAAAATGTGCAAAGTTTGAAAATTCGAAAACACATGCCTCGCTTCGAAGCTACTTTGTCATCAATTTCCGTTTTATATGTGAGTCATGATTGGCAATTTCATTAGACTAAATACTTAATCATATGCAGCGACTAATGCTACAAAATGACTGACGATGAACGACTTAATTAGTTATTTGAATTGAAGTCAATTTATCTTAGCCATGATTTAAAATTTATTGCCCAACACTGATTAGAATTAAATGTCAGAGTTTGAATTTGTTTTTAATCAATCTGAAAGCTTTCTCGGGCAAATAGAGTAACTGCTTTTAGGGTAGACAGGAAGTCCTTTTGAAGGAAGCAAACGAGGAACACGGATACATTAATGAAATTTGCCGCTACATCGAACATAATTCTCAGTAATGTTTAACTTCGCACATGTAGAACTTATATAAAATGTATAGTTTCTAATAATACTTTTTGAATTGGGTTTCGTTTTCGACAGAAGCAGTCATGTTGAACAATTCTAATCATTAACATCGTCAGTTGAAAATCGTTATTTAATTATCAAATATTAAACCAATAATTGTCCAACTTTTACGAAATTGCATTTCGGATTATCAGCCAATTTCATTTTCAAAATGAATTTTTTAAATTTTGGTTTATTGATTATTTGCGTCATCGTCGTCTTCGCATTGCCAGGACCATGTCAAAGTCAAAGTAAGTAACCAATAATTATGCATACTTAGTCATACGATTGTGGTAAAACCTTCAATTTATTGATACTGAAACATCTCATCGAAAGTTTTTAAATACTTCACCAACTTTATTTCTCGAATGTTTTCATATAATGTACATCTCGCACATCCACAGGACACTCTTTCCCCATATCTTGCGGACAATTCTTTGCCCCCGCGACTTGCAGACACTCTTCCGCGCATTATCCAGACAATTTCCCGAAGTCTTGTGGACACTTTCTCCCCCGAACTCTTCCGGACACTTTCCCCACGTCATTCAGATGCACTTTTCAGGGTTCACACAGAAATTTCAATTTCAACTTCCCTGACTTTTCCAGGTTTCAAAAAAAATTTCCCTGACCAATGACAACTCGAAAAATTGACATTTTTCAAAATTGACACTGGAAAATGTTTTTTTTCAAATTTACTAACGACAATTTTGAAAATAAACATAGAAATTTTTAAAATTTGTGCTCGGAAAAAGTGAGAAATTTTGCAATTTTGTCCTCGGAAAATGTGGAAAATTTGTATTCAGAAAACCAAGAGAATTTTGAAAATTTTTACACGGAAAACGTGGCCAATTTTGCTTATTTGTACTCGGAAAACGTGGCCAATTTTGCTAATTTGAACTCGCAAAACGTTGAAAATTTTGCAAATTTGTACTCAGAAAAGGTCGAACGTTTTGCAAATTTAAATTGAAAAAATGTGAAAAATTTTGCAAATTTGTACTTAAAAAAGGTGGAAAATTTTGCAAATTTAAACTGAGAAAAAAAAGGGAAAATTTTGCAAATTTGTTCTTAGAAAAGGTAGAAAATTTTGCAAATCTGTACTCCGAAAATGTGGAAATTTTTGCACATTTCTACTCGGAAAAAGAGCCTTGTAGAAGTATTAAATTTAAATCGCCGTGACTGCGTTGAATTTCCCTGACTTTTCCAGGTCTATGGGAACCTTGTGTACTGTACAGTATGAGCATGTATGAATTTGAGAGCAAGAACTGCTTAGTGCGCATGCGCCACCAGACTAAACTTCATCTACCCGGTTCTACCGGTACATTTACGTTCCTACGTAATTCTACGAGAAGCTACGGCATTTTCTGAGTACTATTGTTTGATATAAACTATGTATACAATTTAGTTATACTATTTCACACTTACCACCGCTTGTTATAATGGTCAGAAATCTAGGCGACGCCAACCAAGTAAGCCTAATAACTCGCTGACTGAGCGAGTGAGTGAGTGAGTGAAACCAGAACATGGTGAAACAGCGTCAAGCGACTCACTCACTGAAGTGGATTTGAAGTACTGTTTAAAGTGAGTGAAGTGTTGAGCGAGCACGTGACTAGAGCTACTCGTGAGGCTGGAGTTGGAGGCTCGGCGCGAGCTAAACGGCCTGCATGGGCTAGTCCATTAAGACAGTTCATCAACATTGGAGGGGGGGAAGGTATTTAAATAAGCGGTTCCGATGACTCGTTCACTGTAAAGTGTAACTCTTTTTTGATCGTTCACTCATGAACTCATGAACGACTCGCCACTGCACCGCACAAAGAACGAGAAAATGACCCGTCATAAAGTCCGTCAGAAATAATGCAATAAAAAATATTTTTTTATATAAACATTAATAAGCATTTATTAATAAAAATTATGGGCATTAATTTAAGAAAATTTTATAGACAAAAATAAATTTGTGATAATTAAACCCATGAGAATCACGTACTGTATTGGATCAATCCTTTACTGTTTTTGTGGGTAGAAATTAACGCACTATAGTACTAAACGGACTCAAGAAATGCCGTAGCTTCACGTACATGTACAATTGTACATGTAGATGGAAAACCGAAATGTGAATTGATAAAGTTCCGTCTGGACGCATATGCGCATTAAGTATTTCTTGCTCTAGCTAATAAATAAGCAAAATAACTACTGTTGCAACGTCACTAGCCTACAGAGCCATCAAACATCCGCCATTTTCACGGTCATCCCTAAAGGAAAGAAGAAAGTGGACTCACCCTCCAAGAAAGGACTCGTCCATCATGCCAAGGCCGTCCCAAGGGAGATGACCACTCAGCGTCCAGGACCCAGAACACCCTGCGAGGATCTACAGTATAAAGGACAAGACAATTAATATAAACACCAGTTCACACTCAAGCTCGCTCCTCGTAGCAAGCTTTACTCTCTTGACTTGTATTCACTTGTATTGGAATAAATGGCCTGTTAGCTTTAATCTTACTTAAACTGTCTCGCCCATATTATTCCATTTTTCATAGGATACTTCCGAGAGCCCTGCGGACTCAGTCAGTCCTCCCCGCACTTAACGCGGTCGTTAGTCGTGCAACGCGTCTCCGACACCCCTCTTGCAATCTTCGTACAGGTGCAAGGGTGCTCTCTGCCGTTTCCCCAATACCTACCGCATTCATCGCGGCTCGAGGTCTCATCATTGACTACGCGTGCCGGGTTTCAGGTAGTTATCTAACCCCGTCAGGCTACGTCATACTGTATATACATGAGCTTGTTATATGTTAATTATATATAAGAAACAATAAAAATACATGTAATATTAATTGTATGTAAAACACGTTATATACAGCTACATGCATTTTACATGTAGCACACATATATGATCCATGCACACCTATCACAATTTACTAACCAATTAATCTTTCAGTTTTACATTCCAGCAGTGCATAGAAAATTTAAAACTGTTTTAAAATCATACTTTCTATATATTTAAAGGATTCTCTAGGGTTTTTTTTTTTTGAATAAACAATACGGTGATCTGCAGGTGGTAGTCCAATTTCGTTGGGAAGTTCCTCAAGATATTTTTGTCTGGTAATATATGGAAATACTGTAACTAGATGTTGGAAATTTCCCATATCAGTTTTCCTTCACATTACTTATTTAATTAAGTTACATGAAAATATAGCATATGTATTCTTCAAGTCAGCGCATACCGTTCCTTGTTTGCCCCCCTCCCCTCCCGTTCTCAGAATTTGAAAAATGTCGCAAATTTTTAAATAAAATATTCACATTTTTCAAATAAAAACGTGCACATTTTTAAACAAACTTCGCAGATGTGTGACAATTTGCTAATTTTAAATAAAACTCAAATTATTGAGAAAGAAATCGCAAAAGTTCCCATTTAACGAACTTTTTTGGGGGTCTCTGGTTTAAACGCGAGCCGACTGTACAATAAAGTAGAAAATTGAGATTTTTTTTTTTTTTTTTGCAAAACTTTGCTAAATTTGAATGTGCATGTTCCGCGCCAGCTATAATATTTTAAAGTTAGTTCACTTCATGTCGGCTGGTGGCGTTGTTGAGCCACATCTTGGCCTACATGAGTGCAAAACGAAACTTTAAAAAGTTCAAAAAGGTCAAAAAATAAATTAAAAAAATTAGGTTAAATGTATATAACCTCCATTATTTTATCGGATTATATAATTCGTTAGACCAGGACGGAAAGTTTTTCTAAGAAATGCCGTATTTATTAATTAGTACAGAAGTCAGACTTGTAAGTATAGCATTAACACCTAAATGTAAGGCGAATTTGTAAACCTTGTACTGTATCTAAAAAAGATTCTTAAATTTCAGGAAACTGGTCCGACATTAATTGGGGATGACCAACTAAACGATAGGATAATCAACTATTTGGGAGCTAAATTAGTACCAAACTCTGGAAACACTTTGTGAGTTTTTTTTGTCAATAAATGCTGGTATTGATAATTATAAGAGGAAACAATACTGTATATCTTATTACCTTAATTTCAGCTCTTATTATGTTGTGGAAGATCCACCTCGTGTTGTCCTGGATAAATTGGCCAGCCGGGGTTATCGAGTTATTTCATCTTGTGGAATGGGACAGACGTGCGTTTGGACAATGTTCTCTGAAACTGCGGAAATGTGATTAGTATATTCTGAAATAAATAGTTTTTTCAAAGAATGTATTAATTGATTAAGCTTCAATTAATTGACTTACATTAAAATCTGTTACATTAAAATCCTGTTTAAAGATTTTCCCTCGAACGACTTTCCTGATGTTATATTTTACAAAGTTAAATATAACTGAAAGTAAAAATAACTTTCTAAACCAGGGAACTTTCAAATAGTTGTGACTATAAGGAGAATATTTGGACAAGATTTTTAATTTTTAATTCACATTTTTTGGGAAGAACTTAATTTGTAGGTTAATTTTTAAATATTCAATATTATGTAAACTTTACGAATCTCCTCCTGAGCGATGCAATATTAATTCATTCAGAATTATTAAACAGAGTTCCCCCAAAAATTTCATATTCAGCTTCCCCTAACTTTCTCTTGACTTTTCCAGATTGTTGAACAAATTTCCCTGACCACGCAACGACAAAATTGATATGCCAGTGTTATCCATGATATTGCAAATTATGTTTTTGCAAGAATTTTTTTTTCAAATTATGTAACATGAAAAATTTTGAAAATTTTACAGTTTTGTATTCGGAAAATGTTGACATTTTTGCAAATTTGTACTCGATCGTAAAAAGGAAAAATTTGTTAAAATTTCCCCTCGATTGGTTACAACATACAATAATTTTATGAATCTATATATATACTGTATACTCGAAAATAATTGAAAATTTTGAAAAATTGTTCTCGGAAAACGTGGAAATTTTCGAAATTTGGTTTGTTTCCAAAAAATCGTGCAAATTATAATTGTCCTCTGATATAGGTAACTATGCACGCAGAAGCATTAATTAATTTTGGATTGTACGAATTGACTTTCCCTGACTTTCCCAGGTCCAGGTCTGGGGTAATTGTCATTTGTTTGGTATGCATACTGTATATAGACGAAAAATGTTATATTATTTCAACAATTGATAAATTATTTGTGCTTAATTTCATAAATGTTTTCCTCATACTGAAGAGAAGGTATACTTTAACTCATGAAGGTCAATGACCTGTAGAAGAAGCTGCTAAGCCTACTTTGGCATTTCAAAATGCGTTGCCACGAACCTTGAAATCTCTGCATGTCCATCGTTGAGATGGCTTCCCTGATGGGAAAACTTTACTTTTGGACCCTGAAAGATGAAAAATTTGGTATCGGTAAGTGTTGTTCTATATCATTTACTATCGTATGATCGTCAAACGTACAATGTACTGAATGGTCTGAAAAAAGTAGGCCTACTGTATATAACGTCAAATTTCTTGATAACATGTGTGCATGCATGTCAACAAACAGGTGTTTTCCTGCAAATGTCCTGATTTCTGTCCCATTATTTTTGCCAGCATGATTTCAACAGAAATGGATATATTTTAAGACCGTTTAGGAAATAAATATATAACTACATGTAGCTGTCATGCAGGTATATAGCATGCAGTACGTCAGACAAAGTTTTAAATGTCTGGAGGAATTGTGAGAAGCTACAGTGTATGAAAAACCACAATCGAGGATAGCCGACCCGGGAATCGAACCTGGGTCTACAGAATGCGAGACGAGAATGCTAACGGGCCCCCCTGACCTAGCTGCATGGAAATTATAACCTGGAAACGTCAGGGAACTTAAAAATGTCTGGAAAAGTCTGAGTATAGAATGATTTTTTTTTTAAAAAGTCAAGGAAATTCAACGTATAGTCATTAGTCAGGGCACATTTGGAAACATTTTTACCTAATTTCCCAGTACAAATTTGCAAAATTTGTCAAGTTTCTGAGGGCAAATTTGCAAAATTCTCCACGGTTTCAGAGTACAAATTGGCGAAATTTCCCACGTTTTCCGAGGACTAAATTGCAACAATTTTCGAAGTTTTCCGAGTAGAAATTTGCAAAACTGTCCAGTGTCCACGTTTGCCGTGGGCAAAATTGCAACATTTTCGACGTTTTCCAGGTTTGCAAAATTGTCCACGATTTCCAAGGCCAAAATTGCAAGAATACAAAATTGTCTAATTTTCAAAATTTATTCATGTTCGCTCTTCAAATCTTCAAATGGATCAAAAATGTAATGGCAATAACTGTTTTTAATGAAAACCCTAAAATAAATTAGTTTTCCTAAAAACTCGAATGCAGTAATCGTGTGAAAATTGATTATTGCAACATTAAATTAAGTTTGAAAGAATTTTACAAAACAGTGTTTAAATAACATAAAAAAACCGAAAATACCAAACGAAAAAGTGTTTTCAAAATTATATTACACCATTATTTTTAGAAAACACGTAAAATAAACGAAATTACCAAACCAAAAAAAAAAGGATTTTCAAAATTATATTGCACCATAAATTATGACAATTTAATACTTTTTCGATTCCATTTGACTCAATCCCTGCATATGTACGCATGGATTTTTTTGTTTATTTGGAAAGTGTCTTGTAAACTGTCAATGAATGAGAGAGACGCCATCATTCTACAAATAAAACAGGGTTTATCCTATCGAGAAATTGAAGTGAAACTACTAGTGAGCTTATTTGCTGATGTGCAAAGTGTCGCAAAATATGAGGAGAAGAGTTCAAAACAGAATTGGTCAATTCCAGGACGTCCCAGGAAACTGTCCAGGTCGTGATATAAGGAAAGTGATCCGAAAAGCTTAAAAAAAAACACGAGAAAATTCGCCATCATAAAAGTGTAATTTAAAAGAAGTGCAATCATCAATTATTCTGCAATAATTCTGCAGTAAAACTACATTCATCTGATGCAATAATAGAACCAAAGATTGCAGAAGCATAGTATTCAAACTATAAAAGTGAAATTTTTATGCCAGTAATCAGCAATATTAAACTAATATTTTTATGAAAAAATTGCACAAGAAATATGCACTTTTACATCACATTTCATTCAGTTTATGTAATGCTTTCTTACATTATGGTTAAAAACATGCATAAACATTGCAAATTTACGTCTAGAAAATTTCATTTATAATGCAAATCAATAATGAAGTTTTATCTCACTAATATAAGTGCAATTAATTACACTTACGTCAAATTTTTTTGCAAATAAATTGCAAATATTGAAGGTAACATGACCGCAGATGTGTACATCGACATTTTGCGCCATAATGTCGATGTAAACATTTGCGGTCATGTTACCGTGAAAACAATTTGGTCATAAATATTAAAAAAAAGAAAATGACGTCCAAGGAAAGTCTGAATACTGTTTGCAAGGAAAATGGCAGAACATTTCGAAATTAAGCCGCAACAAAAAACCTAGTGGATGTGGATTCCGTCTCCATGTATCGATTGAGGCAAATGCACTTCAAACAAAGTATTAAATTTATTTGTGACATATTTTATAATGTAATGTAATTTCGCCAATAGTTTTTTTGGTATTTTTAAATTTTTTGGAGTTTATGAGCGCTCTTGGCGTTTTCAAGTTTGAGAGATGTTTCCAAACACAATTTTTCACAAGATGTATATTCTCGTTTTTAGGAAAACAAATATATTTTTAAGAGTTATTCCTTTAAAAGCGGATATTGCCAATACTTTTTTGATCCACCGTACTTTTATTTGATTCTGTGGTGAGCCTGGTCTTCCACTAATATTTTATCTTATGTTACAATTTCAAGATTCCAACATTGGCTGCCACTCTTACCACGGCAAGGGTTTCAATGGGAACCACGCTTATTACGATGAATTAAAAGCATACTGTGAAGGTAATTATTACGTTAGGCGCATCTAATTTACGCGTATTAGTAAAAATAAATTAAAAATGGATTTCGATTTTATGATTGGCAGAAAGAGGCGATATATGGAGTCCGAGCAAGAAACGACCCGAAAAACTAAGAACGAATTTAAAAGATGTGGAAGCAAGTATCGGAGCCAACCAAATGTTTACATGATTTAAGGCAAATGTATTTTTTTGGTTATTAAAAGATATCATTACTTTAATTCAGGACCTTTTAGCCACATTTCGATGTGTTTATTGTGAATGGAAAAGCCGCAATTGTTTGCAGGTAATGCATTTTGTCTGCGATTGAAGTCTTTTCGTTATTTCTACTTGAAATCGGTGATATTTTTTCTTGGAAAAAAACCATCTAGATCATGCTAAATAACGGGGCGATAATTATAATTTGGATGAAAGCGGGAACGGGTGACGTCGAGAAAATCAGGATAGACAAATATTTGGTTGGAAAACTCTACTCAGACCACATTGTTGAAGGTGATTTTTAACGACTTTGGAAACCACTTGCTTTGATTATCTTTAATTTCTGTTTGTTTTCGCAGTGATTTTCTGTGAGCTTGCCATTCTGGTTTCATACGTAGAGCCTAAGCTGACGTTCATCGAGCTCAACAAGAAATTGGCTTTGGAAGGAACAAACAAGAAATGGGAAAAACTAGCCAGCACTGACCCAAAAGTAAGTTTCAACAACCTGTCATTTGATCATTTTATGACCTTTTCCATTCAATATCAATATTGTAACAGATCACAACCATTGAGCTAATAGGACCAACTGGAAGACGCTTGGAAAGGCGGTTATCTTGCAATGTTCAAAATGACCAGGTATAAAAAATATCATCAAAATGAACTTAATTTTTAACACTGTTATGCTAACCTTGATATTTCCTTTTTACAGCTGATGATTTGGTGGATGAGCAGCAGTGATGAGGTTTGGCCATGGACCCCAATTTCTACGGACCGAGAGAGGGCAAACATCCACATCTACAACATAAGCAATGGGTAATTAACTACGTGTTAAAAATCGTACTTTATCAATATTTTTGGGCTGCCGAAACTAAAAACCACATGTATTTTCTATTGGAATTTCAGTGCCGAAATTTCTCTTCAGTGCTATACCAGGACAAAAGCTGATCCTATCTGGGCATCATACAGGTTAGTTTAGGCTAAACATTTTTTATAAAAAAGTAATTATTTTTAACAGGATGCAGTCTCTTAAGTTGCACAACTTTTTAATTAACCACCTTCGTTAATTCAAACATTCAGCTTTAAAGTGTATAAATCGAAGCTATCGCATCATTTTAAGCATTTTATTATCAAACACCAATTACTGATGCTCGAGCACTTTGAAAGTTTAAACTTAGTAGTGCAAGCACGGTGAAGGAACCCCAAACGAACCCCTTTTTTAAGCGTTTAAAGTCCTTTTTTAAATATAGAATTACACATTTGTGTAAAAAAGTTTTACTTGATTAGTTTTGTAAAACTACATGCATTCTAGCCATCACCTATATGTACACATGTTTTTCAGTAATCTGAACAAATTTCTTAACCAAAAAACAAAATTAATTAGTTCAGATTACGGAAGACACAAAATTGAAATAGTTTACAAATTTGTCAGCATTATATGTATTTTTGCTCTTAAAATTGTTAGAATCTAAAATATTTAAACTAATTTTGCCTTGATATTATTCCCATTTTTATGACAAGATTTCTTAGAGATTTAAACATAAGTAAAAATTAAAATTTAAAGAAGATGATCGCTTCCTTTTTATTCTACTTGTAAATTTAAAAAAAATGTTGATTATCTATCACTGATTTTAAGTTCAGGAATGGATTAAGGTGGTAGATCTTGATTAGGCGATATTAAGTAAGAGCAACAAAAAAATGCTAAAATTTTACATTGTGCAAATACCAAATTAGATTTTACAAAGTACGTTCTTGCAAACACTTGAGTAAGCAAGATCGTTCTTAAAATAGAAATAAATGCAAATATAGTCACCGAGCAAGGTGGCAGAGTGGTTAGCACTCTCGCATTCAGTAGACGCGGGTGCGAATCCCATATCGGCAATCCTCGATTGTAGTTTTTCATGGTTTTCCACAATACCTCCAGGCGAATGCTGCATGTCCTAAATATGGAAAAATATAAGTAATTAAATTGTGATGCTGGGGTCAGTCATGACCAGACTGCTTAATCTGACTTAATTTGCATAATTTCTTCCCTCCCCCCTGCCAAATGGTACTGTGTCCTCGACTTCAGTGTAAAGAATAGAAGAATAGAATAGAATTTAGAAAATTACTTTATGTGTGAATGAATTTTGAAGACAGTTTTAAAAACCATGAAAAGAAACCAATCTGTAAATAGCTTTGACCACGATATAGTGCCTACTCTACAGTGTATCAATGTAATCCATTAGTTCACGCATGTGTTAGCTTCAGGTTAATTTTTGTCCTCGGAAATATTTGAAGAGTCGGACAATAATTCCCTCATTCTGTAACAATTTGCCAACCTCACCACATGTCATGATAAATAAATTCTCTTCAAACATGTTTGTTTATCATGATAACAGTCGTTTGCACCTTCACCACATCTACACTATTGAGCAGCAAATCTCAAGAAAAGGGGAAATCACGATAGACATGTGCATCTATGAGTCTTTGAAACACAAGGTAGGCAGAAGATCGACCAATCAAGTTACCTCAACAACCAGATTAATGAAATTGCTTTAATAAAAATACACTTACTGTATGTAGATTCAACGCACATCAACCACGGTAATACCACTGAACAGTGCTGTAGCATGTCATGGAATCAACGAAACTGAAGATCGGGTGCTTTTGGGTTGCAAGGATGCCTCATTAGTCATGTATGATGTACAGAGGAAGAACACTCACTTGACGAGAGCAGCTTTTGTGAGTTCAAGAAACATATTCCAGTCTCGATTAAAATTCCAGTTCGATTAATTAGTAAATCTCTCGTAAAGGTCCCTGCTGTAATCGGATGGCATCAGTCCGGTTCCATCGTTATGGTGGGTAGCACAAAAGGACAGATCCAGTGCTTCGACATGGCCCTCTGTAATTTGCATCTTATGTTATTGAATGAAACGCCAAATCCGATGCGGCACATTGATCTCGGATTACACTTGAAGTATGGAAAATTATTCATTATGCAATCAAATTAACGTGACAATTAAGTATTTCGAATGGACATTTTAATGATTACTAAGAAACAATTATGGATAATAAAAAATACTGGATGATCTGACAAACAACGCAAGCTCTAGAAAAGTGTTTCCCGACCTTTTTACCCTTGTAGACCGGTGAAATTTGCAAATATATTTCGCGGACTGGCAAAAATTGAAAAATACTTTGCAGTCCACATTTTGCAAAAGCACAGCAGAAATCATCAGTATAAATAAACTATGCATATCATTTTAAAACAAACCGTACTTTTAATCCCACCATCTTTCACTTATAAAAAGTCAATCCTTATGGTTTTTAGGAAAGATGTTGCTGTAAGATCCTTTTAATTCATTTTCCTTTAATTCAAGGTTTCAGCCTGTATTACAAAAACTTTCTTGGAACCCCCAAAAGTACTGCCAAAACGACCACTCAG
>JAQGBX010002062.1:0-21853 GCA_034698745.1 Megaphyllum sjaelandicum | reverse complement strand
CCTCTATATGTTGACCACCTCCCTATGTTGACCATTTTGTTTCCGCCCTTGGGTGGTCAACTTACGGAGGTTCTACTTTACTTCCATCGTGTTTATTCGGTTTCAAAAATACGTTTAAGTGAACTTTATTCCTTTCTGTTTTTGATAGGGCAAATGGTGTTTAGAATGTCTAACAAGCACTTTTATAATGATAATAGTGTTTTTAATTTAGAATCACCCATGTGATTTTAAATAATATACGTGCCATAGTTACACCATCCTGTTCTACCAATTCCTTAGCGAACTGAAACTACAAAAGGGAACCATCCATTTTAAGAATATGATCAATCTATTAGTGCCTATAATGGATATGTCAATGTTTAATTATTAGTGGAATTGTTTAAACGTAAATGGTTCAAATATAAGACTAGAAAATGGTACTCGGCTATAAAAATAAGTTGTGCATGTTAGACTGCACTTTAAATTTTAGTAAATTGCCTGTTTGTACAGAAAAGTATGCAATGGAATAATTGAAGTGATTAGACTGAAAGACTATGCGTAGACTTGAATTACTCTTATCGTCTAAACGTCAAACCATTGTTCATCGCATTTTTAAGTAGGTACCTTACGGATTTCACCGTAATTGTAATTTGTAAACAGAATGCAAAAAAATAGTTACATGCCAGCTTTCTGCACAAGCAACATTTCTACCTAAACTTTTGAAAGCCTGGCTAATATAAGTGGTATTCTCAATGCTACAGTAGCATTAACTAAATATTAAATGCTAGTTCGCATGAATATATGAAATATTAAACTCATAATTACATGATGGGCATGGAATGATCAACTTTAATTAAAGTGCATGATGCATAAAAAAGTTATTTTCGGTTTGGGAACAAGTGTACTACGAAAAAAAAGCGTAGATTCATAAAAAAAAACCTCAAATCTCATAAGAGATGCAATTTTAAATTCAAATACCACAGTTGAATTTTTGCCAAACTAGAAGGATAGACACTGCCCTTTTTTAGATAAAAACTTTGAAGATTAAATGAACTCCACTGGGACAAATTTAGAATTAATCAGAAAAATGCTGCTTGAAGTTAATATACTGCACATGTACAAGTATCTACAAACAGGACATAGTTAGCTTCATAGAAAGGCATGATAAGTTAACTTATTGAATAAACATACCTTTCTAAACATAACGTCTACATAATTTCATCAGAAAAATTAACAAGATTGATAGAAAGCAACCTTATATTTTAATGAGACTCAGGCATAACTTGTTCGTCCACAACGCTACTTTGAATTCAAAACATCATGATGACATTTATTCAATAATTAATGAAGCTTGGGAAATAGCTGATAACTTTTTTATAGTATACATAAGTGTATACTTATACAGTATAGTGTACATGTATACTATGTATAGTCTTCACCTTATGTTTGACAAAAAACAAATTAACGTATGAAATCTTCAGCGCATTATAAAATTATGATAAAGTTAAATGGCAAATTTGTCTTTTTCTTTGTAAGTCTTTCAAATATACTGCAATATTCAAGTGCATACTGTGCATGCTCGTATGAAAAGCGTGCCTTTGATATTTGCCAACAGCATTGAATCTCATCCAGCGTTGTCTATGGTTATATTTCGAATAAAACTGCGGTTAGGCAGATGGATGGATGATAGTCTATGGAAAAGCAGAGCAAAGAACTGCATTTTACATATACTGCAAAGTTTCTGGAGATGTTCCAAATGCACTGCCCGCAAAAAACAAGCAATAACTTGAAGCTAGTTTAGTCCAAACAGAGTGCCGACATGCATAACCATGAATTTTTAAACTGTTCTTGTTCAATAGCAGGATTTTAAGACCATTAGGGAGCAGGGGAGCAGATGCATTAATGGTAATTCGTTTTAATGCGAAAACAAGAAGTTTTTATACCTGCTCTCGGATTTCACTATCAGAACAGCGTGTACAACAAATTGCCATTAGTGTTGCAAGTGCTGCTAAACATGGCTGTGGGGGCAAGTTTCACGTCTGATTATCTAAAGTAGAGTAATGGGAGTTGGCACTCAAGGCTGGCGCAAGTTTGGACATCAAAAAGATGCAGCACTCCCCCTGAGCGAGTGATGAGAAAGCCAACCCTGCCAATTTGTTGGCATATTACGGCGCATTTATATCATCCGCACGCCAGTTTTGCCTTTGCCATACACAGAGGTAATACCAATAATAATAAATAATAAATCAAAAAAGTGACGATAACAGTTATTTCTGAAAGCATACAATTACCTCGGTGAAAAGTCGCAGCCTTGTTGCATGAAGGCTCCTAGTGAAAACCAAAAGCTGTTGCAAATACCAAAATCATTGGTGACAGCTGTGCCAACGATCGAGTCTTCCCAGCGCCATTCATAGGGGCTGAAGCGACTGACCAGAAACAGGACGATGCTGACCCCGACGTAGGCAAATATAACGCACATCCAGATCTCGCTGGACAATGGGCTCATGAAGGAAAACACACCGGGCTTTTGTTTCATCGGCTTTTTTATCATTATACTAATGCCCAAACTCATGAACGGTTTGGTAAAGTCAATGACCCTTTCTCGGGCCGAAGTGATGGTCAATGGGGCAATGGCCATGTCCGCTTCCTAAATGCACAGTTGAGGGTCGTGAAAAAAAATAAAACAGAAAGGGTGGATTAAAAAATAACCAATGTCGGATAAACAAAAAAAGCATGAACAATGATAGGGAACGCCTGAATAATAAGAAACTGATTTAAGGACAATGAATATGGGCTATAAAAACAAATTAGTGCAACCTGTCACAATGCGTAATAATAATACTCGTTAGCGTTGTGGGCTTATAGAAAACGTATTGCAAGATTATATATACAATTATTAATAAAGCTGGGCATTTTTCCAGATATTTTTATTAAGCCAGCCCTAGTCTAATTAGGAATCTGAAGTTTAGCAGCGGGTGGACCAAAATGTTTGCATGGATGCATGAGGAAATATCTATACCACATTAAAACGCGTGGAACGGTTCATTCAACTATGATTTACCTGATAATGTGCATTGTTATCCCTATAGTGCAACCAGTTAATACTAGGGTAGAGCATGCTCGTCTATTATGCAATGACAGAATTGCTTTAATAAACCTGCAATTTATGAAAATAGTAGAAACACGCAAAACGCTTATAACGGGAATAACTAACATCATATCAATAAAAATGGAAGTTATAAGGATACTTTAAGGTAAATTGAGCTGCTAAACCATTTCACACAAAAGTCGTCCATAAAGACTATTGCTGAGTTCTACAGATAATGGATAGGTGAAATCGAGCATGCTTATTCAAACAGCAATTATTCATGTATAGAACGGCAGTATAAAAGTGACTTGTCGAAAATTAAAAAACCTTAAAAATTATTTCTGCGTAAAACTGATTTCAATAAAATTATAAGCAGAAAAGCTTCGTTTATTGTGATATAAAACGAATCATGCTTTGCACATGAAAGGAACTTAATTTTCATACATGTATAAATAACGCTATCAGGGACTCATCATGGACCTAAAATTGCTCGAAATTTTATCCTTGGGGGGACTATCTTATAGTCATTTTTATCGCTACACACCTTGGTAGCGCGAGGAACAATGTTTTTACGAGCAATAACGTCAACTCACTTCAGAAATTCTAAGAGAATAACCTACAGAATCGGAAATTTAACACAAAGGCAACAAAAACTGCCAAGCGCGTTAAATCGTTTTGGAGCGCAATATCTTTTGGTGTTAAATCGGTCAATGTTAACGATACTTAAATGGATGTTTTTACACGTATAGTTCAAGTCAGAAGGAATAGATGTTATCCGATTACGGAGAACATGATTCCATGCTAGAATATTGCCGGATATTTCGAAGATCAGCAATTCAATTCGGGTTCTTTTCCTTCAGTAGCCCAATCGTCCCTTGAATATAGATGTGCAGTTATATTTGCGCCATTAAAGGAAACTCAATTCGCTTGAAATGGCACACAACGAGAAATTCACAAGAAATACTACAACAGCAAAAGCAAGGTACATGTAGTTGCATCATAATAATTAATCCTACAAGTCCCTATTCTTATATTAACAATTACTTCTGGAGATTACATATACCTGCGATGGGACACGGTCAAGTCAGGAAATTTTAGAAACTAAATGTTTAATCCTGGAAGGAAAACTAAAGCTGCCTAACCGCCTTCTTTGAACCACAGAACCACAAATAAGCGTAATATTAGGTTCTGTTTCTGTGACAGTGAATTATTAAAAATTTCATGCTGAAGCAGATAAAAGGGACGCATAAGTACAAGGTATTTCCCATCATAAAAATCCAGCTCATATTAAATTTTAATTTACAATATATAGCTGCAACAAGTAAGTTAACTGGAAACAAATCTTATCGTAATTCAATAATATGCTTGGAAAATGTATCAGTTTATATTGTTGATCATGCGTGCAATATGATGAACATATACATTACCGGTACGTATGATAGACGTATATGCATGTACTCGAATTATATTAATAAGACTATTTTGTGGTATTTCTAGGGTATATTATTGGGTGCATTACGGGGATTACAAAGATTCGAAATGCCTACTTGTTATTGTTTAATCATCTTCACCAAATTTCTATATTCGAGTTTTGTAAATTTTTCTATATTAGCACCTGATGTCGCCTTATTAGGCGAAACGTTGCGTCGTAAATGCAGTAAAACAAACTGGCAATGTTTGTCAAAGATTCGTTTAACCTGCAAAACTTGTATACTGCAGTTGTCAATGTGTAATGATTGCATGCCTTAACATGCAGAACACAATGGAAATTCATTAAGAAGAACTCGCCTGATAAGAATTTTGGATAGTACGAAATCGATTCTTTCCAGTCCCCGTCTTAAGGAATGGACAACAAATGATAATTCCTTCGTAAAGACGAATACCAAATTCACGTATTACAAATTTTCGCAGAATAAAGTTTCGAGTTCCAGATCATTCGAGCAATGTTGCGTTAAAACAAACGTAGGGCAATATGAAGAAGATAAGATAATGCTCTAAGGGGACCCAGCCCCTTCTGGCATTTTAGTTATTAGTGTTGAAAAGTTTATGTATTTAGATTGACTACTGATTTGCCATAACATATGGCCAATCTATACAGTAGCCACATGTTATTGATGTTAGGTTCCTGTATGTCATAGAGGAATGATTCCATGAAGTTGGTATCAATGAAAGTTGTCGGGAGTTTGCTTTTCGATCTGATGGCTTGTATAGTTGGATAGGGACATCCTAAAAGTAGATGGGACCAGGTAGGGGGGGGGTGTCCTGTACATAGGGCACATGGGGCGTTTGTATTTGGTCGGAAAGGGCCTGTTTCCAGGTATATATTGTAAGGGTTCGCTCAGTATAACGGGGTTATCTTATACTTGCACCTTCCCATTCATACTTCCCGTACGTGTTGTAAGATATTTAATCCCAATGAAATCATGTCTTCTAACAATATAAAATAATAGGAACAAATATTTAAACGAACAAATTTTGACGACCCTAGAGATTCATGTTAACGAAGTTCGACTGTAGATAAAAAATATATACAATTCCGTCTATATACTAATGGCTTCAGTCGATGGGCAATTGTGTTCATTTCAATCCTGATCGTTTTTCTCCAACAATTGGTGAAATCGATTCTGGAAACTTAGGGTTGAAAGGCATAGAAATTGAGCAGAAAGCATTAGCAAAATTTATTCGACGAAAACTTAAGGAGTTAAATGTTCTTAGAAACTGTAACGTTAAAGTCGTTTTATATTACCTCGCTGGCAAAAGTCGCAGTTTACTTCCGCACATACAAACAAAAAAAAATCCCTGAAGGCCACTATATGATTCTACGCCATTAATAATTTACGCGTTGTGATGTAGTCATTATGATGCGACAAACTTTCAACGATAGAGCAATGTATAGAACTACTAATTTTTTTGTCATTAAAGGACCAATATTTGCTTAATCGTGTCGCTGCTCAGCATGAACACACGTTTTTGCATCATTTGCAATATTAAACACGTTTATTATGCATCCAGCTGAGTGATCATAATACTTCTTATATAGCTTTATGGCACCCTGGCAAATACCTTTTTACGATTATGACTAACGCATACAAGAAAAATCCTTGCTATGGATTGTTAAATACGAAAAGAAAAAACAATTTTGTCGACTCCAAATTGGGCATCGAATATAAAAAGTGCAGGTATGTACCAGCAGCACCCCGTGGTGAGGAAAACGAGCACTATCGACCGAGGTTTTCATTTGCATAACGTTATGCAGATAGATACGGCAGTGTGATTTGTTTGCTGACCAGAGTAGAAATTATTTAAATGTTACGGCCGCAACGGAATCGCGAGATTCATTTTTTCCTTAAGCAATAAGTTGCGAATAGTGTTTGTTTTGCTGCGAGGTTATTTCGAGTGAACTTAAAAATCCCCATCAAATCAAGTCTCAAACATTCCCTCTGAAACTTCTATAGTTTTGCATAATCTATAAATTCGAGAAATTTTGGAAGGTTAAGTGATGCCTGATTTATAAGTTTACTATGAAAAACGCTAGTTGTTTCATTTGTTTAAATTGAGAATTTACAGTTTATTAGCACCTAAAACTAAACCAATGTAAGCATTTTTCTTCAAAAAAACTAACTTAGAAACGGCTATCTAAAATGTTATATGAATGAAAGTAACTGTGGAATTACAAGTGCACGCAACATAAATAAAATAATGAAACCCTTTCATTTTCAACATCCTATGGTGGTTTTTTTTGCGTTGTTAATAAAATTAGATGGTGGAGGAAGTGTCAAAATACAGCCTGCCGGACAAAATTGGGTTTTAAGACAAATAGTTTGTCCATTCTCAAGTAACTACACATCATAAATATCATCCATAAAGGACGTCCTCTATTTTTCCAGGTTTTTAGACCCCCTTCCCTCCCCTCCTCCCTGTCCGCCCTTGTTGTGTTTATGCAACCCTTCCCATGCCCACCACATGCACCGTCCAATTTTGAAAACAGCTTGTTGATTACATAAGCAATTTTAGATATGTTCTTTACAAATTTTTACATGGAAAATATTACCATTAGTGAACCAAGGACCAACAGAAAGGTGAAGAAATCGGCAAATTTACCAATAAATTGACTAGCAAGAAAATAAAACCAATTCAATCCATTTATCATCTACAACTGATGATCATGTATCATCCTTGTATACTGGGACCAAATTTTCAACTTTTACAACGTGGCTTTTTCATGAATTGCATTTCGTTGATTGGTTGAGCTTTTTATACAATCATTAATGAACGCAATGCAACTTATAGAGAAGCCACGTTGAAAAAGTTGAAAACTCGGCCCACGTGTATCAAAGATAATTAACAAACAATTCCGATCTAAGCTGATTTCAGATTTATGCCGTAGATTAAAAATTTTGGTTAACTAATCCTTCTACTTAGTTACATCATATAAGTCATGATGAAGACACAGCAGCGTTTAAAGTAAATGTATAAATTCCAAGAATCAACTGGCCCCACTGCAAGAAAAACTCTCAGAGTAACAAGTTGCTTTTAAAATATTACATTGAAAACGATGAAACAATTTCAAATTCAAACTACAGTATTTATAAGTCTAGTATAGGAATGGTTGGTATATCCTTCAAAATATCTACTAATTAGTTACACTACTTTGACCCATACGAACATTCAATTTTGACTCATGTAAAATATTTGATAACTTTCATTCAATTTGAAATTAATACGTTTACTAAATAATTATCATGGACTGAACCGCCAGAATGCCATCGTCATAGTCGAACGAATTCTCCGAAATCCATATGAATTCATCCCAAATATAATGTATAGTTATTCCATCAAACATATTCCACTACAAACTTAACTTTAAACTTTAAACTTACAAAAGTATTAATAAATAAGCGTGTAAAATAATCAGTTTACATAGAGGAAGATAAAGTTTAGCAGTTATTCCTTAAAACCACGGAATGTCAATACTGACAGATATGAGCGTTTATTTTTGTGTTAAATTCACTAAATTATCCCACGCTCCAGTGTGATTCATTCGTTTATAATTTTATCTTATAATTTGTTCAATTTGTTTATGTTTAAAGGGTTCATATTGTTTCTCAGGCTGTCAAATTTTAAATGCGGATGCAGCGCAGTCGCCACCTTACCCTGCGGATCTATATGACTCGTTTAAATATTGTCTCAATTTGTATTTTTCAATTTTAACATTTGCTTCACAGCATTAATCCTTTGAAAGCCTTCATTGCAAAAATCACACCAAATAAATTGGCTGAAAAGAAGTTTACCTTGGCGAAAAATCAGCGCCTTGTTTCATGAAAGCACAAATGGTAAACCAAAAGCTATTGCGCATGGTGAAATCATTGTTGTAGTGCTGATTGGGTCGTTCGTATTTCCATTCGTTACTATTGAAACGATTGACCAAGAACAAGATGATGCCAACGCAAAGTAACACGCAGATAATACACATCCATACTTCGAGGGACAAGGGGCTAAGGAAGGTGGAGAACCCTGGAATTTGCTTCTCCGGTTTTTTAATCATGATGCTGATGCTCGTACTCATAAAAGGTTTGGTGAAATGAACCACTTTTTCACGAACCGAGCTGATGGTTAAGGGGGCGAGAGCGATATCAGCCTCCTGCAGAGACATATACATACAGATGTCATTTAAATAACAAAATTAACAATAGGTGCCATGTTAGGGTGTATCCTGATCGAAAATTCGACAAAATGGTTTACAACTGAACAAAAATGTATTGACATGCTAGAAATACTTATGAAAAATAACTTGCGTTATGCAATTAAAATTTGGCTGTAAGATGGAATGAAAACCTTCAATTTAAATTATAAGTATGATAGGAGTTAGTATTCAAAATATTAATTACTACGAATTGTGGAGATATTGAACATAGATTTATAAATATTTCTTAAAATGCAAATCTATAGTTCGTAGTATATACTTTTTAAATAATTCTAAAAATGGAATAATTTGGAATCATTTTCCTTTCAGTGCAATGCAATTAATTGTTTACCAGTTGAAATGTAAAACGACAATTTGTCATATTGCTTTTTTTGCAATCGATACCAATAGCTTAAAAACCTGGGAAAAGCTGCCCTCTGTAGGCCGAAAAATAAAACTTTAGCAACCGAAAGCAAAATCAATATTGCTCTGAAAACGTATGACGCTTTATCCAACGCTTGGTCTACAAGTGTGGATTCGAGCCAATATCCAAAATAAGATTTTCCGGGAAATTTTGAAAGCTTTAACCACGACAAACCGACAAACTTAAGCGAAATTATATACGGGATGGTCGTTACCTTACCTGTCTAATGAGCTCTCCTACCATACCATCCCATCCTCCAGGTACATTCGGATTTTCTCCTCCATACGTTGAATCATTAACCAATTTAATAATATAATTAATCTTTAGCCTTTCGGCAATCTGATCAGCCAAGTCCTTGCAATATCCTTCGAAGCGGTTGTTTCCTTCGAATACTTTGTCCCCATCAGCCTTTTTGTACATAATGTATGGTTCTTCCTAAAAAAAAATGAACTATTAGGGTGGAATCTCCAAGAACATACTATTAAGAAAAAAACAATTTAATTAATATTTTAAAACATCAGCTTCCCGATTTTTTTGATACGATAATTGAATTTCAATATTCAAAAAACAACAAAATTCCCTCTTAGAGGGATGCATTGGATAATCCTCTACAAAGACAAAACTTACTTATCGATATACAGTGTACTGCTGGTATTATAATAATTATCCCTTAAGAAAAATTAAGTATAATGCTAAATTCACTTAAAAAGCATTTTTAACTGCTGAACAGACTGAATGGATAATAATAATAATATAATTCAGCCTATCAATTGCGCTTACCAATATAGTGGTTACAATGTAAGTTTTATTTTCATAAGGCCGCGCCGTCGCTAACCGGATATATTTGGGGTAAGTGGGAACCAAGCCTTTGTCTTCGTGCCACTTTCCAATCTGCAATGAAACAATAATAATTCAATCTTACCAAAAATTATCTTAAAAAAATGGTAAATCATGACCATGAATTTATCTTACAGTTACAGTTTCGCTATAAACGGTCATTTCAACGACGTCCATTGAATAGTTTCTTCGTCTTCCTTCGTCATCGAAAGATATGTTACCCGTTAATCCCTCCATCTCAACCTAAAGAAGAGAAAAAAGAAATTTCAATAAACGAAAATGAAATATGTTTTAAATTACATTTCGCGTCATCTATATTTACGTTAATGAAATTACACGCAGTTAATTGATATCAATTATGATGGTTGACGCCTTATGCATTATTTTTTTTAAAGAAAGTGTAATACGAATTAGATAGAGTTAGTTCTTTCTTATTTGAGCTACAAATTATTAGCTCAATTATGGGGTCATTTTTGTTATACCTATGCTAAAGTTTTTATCTTCTGCGGTGTTTCACCTTGTATAAAAAAATGTATATGCATTATTTTCCTTGCTACAATAATTGGTTGGTACCAATGATTCTACAAGCGTTAAATCGTCAAATCTTGTGATGTAATAGTTCCTGGTCTACGTAGATGGGGGGTTCATGATATTTTCATGCACAGTCACTACATTTAAGACTATTGAGGAGGCTTCTAATTATGATTCTATAGTACTCGTAAAACTGCTTCAGTGTGAAACGTGGTTGTGTTGCGGTTGTTTTGCGCCCAAAAGCTTTTAATTGCAAGGATCCCAATAAAAAGGTCTTTAAAAGAGTTGTAATCTTGATTGCGCAGCGTCCCCTTTTGATCATTAAAGAATACTGAACAATACTTAACCAGTTCTATGAAGTTTG
The DNA here is from genome assembly GCA_034698745.1 of Megaphyllum sjaelandicum. NCBI lineage: Eukaryota > Metazoa > Arthropoda > Diplopoda > Julida > Julidae > Megaphyllum > Megaphyllum sjaelandicum. The sequence continues at coordinate 10,947 of JAQGBX010002062.1, read as the reverse complement.
ACAGATGTTTTCTCGCATATTAACTTTAGTGTGATACAAAATTACGGTTTCTGAATTTGGGTCACGCATATGCTACAAATTATCAAACTTTGCATCGAGCAACACCCCGGTTAAGTTGCAGGCGGCTGCTAAAACTTATGGATTACATCGTGCCGCATAATAATAAAATCAAAAAACGCGTGCAATGAACAGGCGTAAAGTAACGTCTGTGTAAATTACGCAATTAGGAATAAATGGAAGCTACGCACTAACAACACAGAAATGAACTAACAATCGCATAATTCGTATTACCAATAGTAGGAGTTCAACGCTTTTAATATTCCAAGTATATTAATTTCGCATGATTTAAAGCAAATTATAAAAAAATGATGAGCAAATGAGTAATATACTTTTGAAAATAACTCAATCGAATTATCAAACAATTGGTCTGAGGAAACTTTACATCGTGAATAACAAATACCACCTGACAAATTTTATTTTAATCTCAAACACAATCTTAGTGTGGAAACCTTATAAATCCTATATCCATGCTTGATGTGTGCATCAATAAAGAGAAATTACGAAACATTACATCTGCAGTTTACATCACTGCAGTAAATCAGAAAGCAATTCAACAAACAACGAATAATTTCCTTGAATAAATATCGTGTATTATTGTTTTATCTGTTCTTATAAGGATTCAACCCTGCAACGACGATAATGTCTAAAATTAAATATATAACTTAAATTGCATCAATCAATATAAATAAAGAAGAGTTGGTTGTGGGTATGTATATATGTATGTATATGGCCGGTTAATCCGATTAACCTATTAATTCCGATTAATCTATAAAAAATGTCCGATTAATCTTAAACAAAATGCCCAATTAATCTTTAGCAAAATGTCCGATTAATCTTTAACAAAATGTCCGATTAACCGATTATGCCCGATTAATCTTTAACAAGAATGTCATCGTAAGAAGTGTACTGGATGACGTCATCAGAATTTTAGTAAAGGCCCGTGCAATGCCGGGCTACTTCCGAATTTAATTTGAATATTAATTTTTCTGTACAGCCCGGGTAAACCGGCTGGTTTTCTTATAATGCTAACTAATTTGGCAACTATACAGTATGTAGCCTATGTCTACATGTTTCTCTTACAGTATATGCCACCGTACAATATTAACGTGTTTCATATGGCCCGAAGCACAGGTTATTTACGAAAGATACGAAAGTTTCCGCATTTGCTCGCAGACTTATGGCATCGTATTAAAAACTAAACATATAGGTTGTTTGCAATTAGCGCCGCAGAATCGATATATTGGAACTTTTTTTGATTTATTATTAATTAACTGCGAGTGAATGTGAGCAGATAGAGGAGTCTAAGGCATAAACTATAGCGGCGGCGCTAAATAAACGAGATAAAATCAAACTTCGCCGAAAATCTGGAGGTAAATTATGGCCGCAATTTTTGTGATAACTTGGATATAACTATAAATAAGTGTACATTTTATGTTCGTCGCGAGCTTATACAAGTTTGATACCAATGTGTACTACTCCGATATCGATTTAAGACTGGGCACGACGATGGCAATAAGTCTAGAAATGAGAGGAAAAATAGGATGAAAAAACCCTTAGCAACACGCGTTTGCGTGTGAACGTATCTATAGCGCGATTGAATTTCAGAGATAAAAACAGAAGCGATCTATAATTCGAGAGATATTTTATTGACATATTATTGATGCATTATTCAGAACAAACCTTTTTGATGTGGCGCATAATTTTTTCTCCGTGCTCCCATGCCGATACCTCATCTTTGCTGCAGTCGATGCCTTTGCTGCCATTATTGTACACCGAGCCTCTTCTCAAGTTGGAGAGGAAAGAATCCGGCTTTTTGCGCAATAACTTCTCCAATGCTTCAATGATGACATTTACAGCATCATATGTCAAAGCTGCTTGGGCCTGCAAGGTTTTAAAAAAGCGCTAAAATAAGACAATTTCAGATACATAAAGCACATAATGATAGCCGTTACTGTTACATGGCTGAACACCCTGTTGAACAACAGGAACCAAACAAAAGCCTGTTTAAAATCAGAAGGAATGAATTTACTTTTAGAACTAAATTGCAACGATTGAACATTTCAACAGATTATAACTTGTAAAACAATTCAACTGGATGATACGAGCTAAACAAATACCAGCCATTACCAAGTTTAATTTTACCCACAGTCACCCAAATTCTATTTGGTATTATATTTGGTTACAAAGTTTAAGGAAAACATTCGGTGCATATTCATTAAAGGATGCCTTAGCTATTTATTAGAATTACGATATGATCGTTTACACTTCAAATCAAAGTTCTATAAAGTTAAGATGTCCACGAAATAAGACGAACCGGTGCATCTATTTCAACGAGTTTGGAAACTTTAAATTCGTGGACAGCATTTAAGATGCTCCGTTTGGCAGTGTTATGGCATTACAAATAGCATACATTATTTTTAACAATTAACAGATAATTGCATCGCACCGTATTGCAAATACCGCATAAATGTCCTACTGAAGATCATATTTTACGGGTTATATTTAATTTCAGGTTTGAGAATATTGGACACTAATGAAGCCAATCACCATAGTTCCACATGGTAGACCCATAGCTATTTTAAGCATTAATTGGCAGTTTATGTTATCAAATTACTTAAAGGATTAGGTTACCCTGAGGTATGTTCCATAGTGTAGACTTATAGTGTGCAAAGGATAGAGACGAATGCAATCTCCAGCAATGTGGCGTACATTCTCGTGTATAATATGCACCTTATAAAATTTATGATCCTGTCGGTTAATTTAAGCTTAAGACGTAATCCCAAGTTTGAAACCAGATGGTAAAACATGTCATTTTTATATGAAGGAAAGCTCGTTTATGTTAATGAAAATGACAAAAATGAATTTCCGCATGCCGTCAAAACTGAAATTACAGCGTTCAAACCCCAATGGAACTAGTTTTAATCAAAATTCATTACAATCCCTTAAATAATAAATGCAACGCATGCATTCATCAGGGACGAATGATTTTTCATCTAATCAAAGCTCGTTCGCTCGCATTTATGAAGTTCTTTTTCGGAGTTTTCTCTTCTTTCAAATGTCACTGTTGCATTTCAAATTACCGTATAGCATGGTAAAACATTAAATTACGGGAAATGCTATCAATTAATGCTTAAATCAGGCCACGAACCAGGTATATTGAGTTAATGCACTGGTGAACTTAATTAATTGACGAAGAAGATTGCACCTGTCTAAAAAGTAATTAAGATGGTTGAAAACGCGTCTGAAAATGTCTTACTGAAATATGAGGTCTTCCAGCACCAGGCCACTCCTTGGGTGACGGATCCAGCTTCTTCCAACCATTGATAAATTGCCTCGCTGCTTTACTCGAACGATCCACTATCCGAAAACCAGTTATGTTCACCGCACCATACTCCAGAATTTGTGATTCCCACGGCTCGTCCATGACCTGGATATTCGTGAAAATAAAAATGGATGAATTCTCGTTTTTTTAAAACCATACTTAATACTATACATACAGCTGCAACAATTTTTTTAATTCTTTTAGAGTCCGGCCCTTTTTGGCGGACATTTACCATACCAGTTAAATGGATTTGATCTTAGAAATTTGATTAAAGTTAGTAGTATAACAAATTCCAATTGGCTTAAAATTTCAAACTTTGATAAATGCAAAAATAAATCAGCTTTTATAATGATGTTCAAATTCCACGTAAACAAATTTAAATAAAATACTGTAGCAATCTTACATATACAGTATATTTATATTGTCACGTCACTTTAATTAGAACAATAATTAACACGGCTTTACCTGCGTTACATGTATTAAAATTCACAACACAGGCTTAACATTTGATGTTTATAGGCCATTTATTATACAACTGAGCGTTTACTGCAAGTATGATGCATGCAACGTGTTGCCTACTACTGTACACTCATGTCCAAAAAGTTATGTACGATATACATGCATAAAACGTACTAGCGAATATGGACAATTATGCTTAGTTTAGGGACATGAGTGTATTTGTTCATATGGGCAATAGGTTACATTTTTCTGAAACAACTGCATCGAACATTAATGCACGTGATCTAATAAGAGAAACAAATGAATTCAACGCTCGGGTACATACGGAAATTTTTCATTTCTATCTGCATCTATTAGTTTCTTTTAAATATGGTTGAAAACTTCTGGCTCACAGCGATATGAAACGTCGTATAAAATAATGAAGAACCTCATTAATAATATATAATGTTACGCTGTATTTTATGGAATGCACAAGATCTTAATTATTTACATACCTTCCAGTGGTTTATATTTGGAATTCAAATGCAACAATAGCAATTTCGTTCTTATTAATGAGACGAAATATATTTATACCTCAACTCGCGAGCTCGTTCGGATAAAACCCTGTTCAGTTTTCATTCTAAGACATCAACAACGAAATATCCAAAGTATTTTTTTTCTACAAGCCACGGAGAAATCGACCCATAAAACCATAGGCCTTTTTCTCGTAGAGCAAAAACGGGCCTGTAAAAAGTGTAATATGTACATAATTAGGGTTTCTCGACCTGTATTTGCCATCTGCTGGAGCGTGAAAAATGGATGTGGCTGAAGCTGGCCTCCTGATGGAAAACTTATTCAAGCTTGGTGGCATTAGGGCGCCATGTACACATAGGAATCAGGCAGGCAGAAAACAGATGATGTTTTCAAGTCGCCGAAGAAGATGGAGAAATGAGGCAGAACAAGAATTGGTGTCGATGTCAGATTCACCTTTTCCCGGCCAATGGACACGTGATTGGTCACGTTAGGTTGCTGCACCATCACAATGGGCTCAGGGAGGGAGAGAAAGGGGAAGATATAATCCCGATTAATTGAAATAAAGAATCTCTAATTAGCGATAGACGAGCTTGGGAAGGGTCATCATCATTGTCCATGAACATAGTGGACAATTAGTGCACCACCATGGCAACCGGATCCGAGACCTTAAAGACTGAGGGCGGATACATTTATCGATGTTTAAAGCCCGCTAAATCTTCGTAGAAATATACGAGGCGTTGAAAATGTCAACGTAAAGGAGAATTTCATGCACGGGATTGTGTTCAGAGAAGGGATTAAAAATACACATATATTCCTAACAAGTTGAAAGATTAAAAAGAAATATTTTCAGCTCCCGTGTGAAATTTTTTTCTACCTAAGAAACATTCATTTTATTGATTTTTGACAACTTATGATTTGTTATTTTTACTTTTTCCAAACATAAGAAACTCAAGAAAATAAGTCAAATTACTGTATTCGGCAAATGCAAATTCTTTGCAAACTCAACTTTAGCAAAAGGCTAAATTATACGCCAGCTTCTATGAAAAGCTAACCGATAAATAAATCAGACATTAATTAAATTAGTTTTTACTTTAATTATGAGCAGTGCAGAGTTTTTAAAGGATATTGGAGCGAAATTTCATCGGATAATAAAATACGATCGAGCTTCAATATTTAAAAGCTTCGCAACTTCAACAATCCAATCCAAACTTAGTCAAGTTGGTCCGTAAATGTGCTCGGTCCCCAGGGGTAACGAATCATTCGCATTACTAAACAGCTCGCATCGCATGCTGATGATAAATCAACGAAAGCAGAAAACGAGGATATATCCTAAAGTGCGCAAAAAACAACAATTCAGCCAATAGAATCACGCAAATTGGAAATTCATTGTAAATAAATATTTACAAAGCTCATTCTGCTTAGCACTGCTTATTGGCACACTATAATGAATTCACTGATGAGAAAAATAAATAGCAGATTGTAATTCATTTCCATCATAGCCAGAGGCTCTTAATAAATGCTACTTTGTCTACAAAGGGTGATATTAACATGCGCTTGACTTGTTATGGAAAATTAGACTCAAGCAAGTTAACGAATTTAAAAATATCAATTTGGTAAAAACAACAGATCAAAACAGCAAGCAATTTAATTGTCATGAGTTAGTTGCGATTTTCGGCATTCGTGATTCCTTCATAGTAATAATGTACATTTATATGCATATTTTTTAAAAATCAAACGGAAATATGACAAGATTAAACAATTAATATTTTTTTGTTTATGTAGTTTTAGGAAAAATGAGATGCATCATTCCACTTGTAAAACTTTGTGTGTGCAGTGAGAAACAAAAATACTTAAGATAATATTGCAAGGGTTAATATTCAACTACCGTCTTTTACAATACAGTATTTAAGACAAATAATGCAAAATTTGTGTTCCGCAATTTCCCAGTATACGCACGTGCGTTAAATACAACTATTTTAAATCAAACATGAAACGTGTATTAATTAATGTAGGCGCATAAACGCGGTAAGAGATATGAATGACATGTTTAAATTTTAATAAAACATTTTTTGATATGTCAAGAAACTAGTTGTTCGGAAAAATGAAGTTGATATTTTAAAATGCAAATGAAACTTTTAAAAACTTTCCCTTTTCTGGCAATATTTTTAAATTAATTTTTGTGGAATAATTTAACTTTTCAATACTAACTTATTCGCTCGAAATTAATTAAAACACTGCTTACTTTTAACCGAAAAACAAGCCAATTTTCTGTTAATTTTAGTTCAACAGTGTATACTTGATATCTCTATCTCTGGACAATATTTCCAAGAAATTCGCTGAGTTCCTTGACGAAACAATGTCATGATGGATGATAAATATTTGATGGAGTTTGTTTTTTCCAGACTTTATCTTGCACCGAAGGAAGGAGGAAATAGTACGTAATCATCAGTCTGGGAATAGATTATTTTGCTAGAGAAAAGATAAATCGATTCAGCGTAGATTTAAAACAAAATTACGAGATGCAATTTCTGGAGAAAATGTACGAGTGTCATTTTTATCCAAAAGGAAGTTCATAAAATTAAGTTTTTACACAGCGCAGAATCAGCTTTTTTATGTCCATATACAGTACATTTACATGTATATAGAGAAATATGCCATCTCGATGTTGTCATAAGGAGATATAAGCGATGTTATATCTTAAAAGCTAACTCATTTATATGTTTGTAATAAGTTGAAATTCATTTCCGTCTAAAAATGTTTAGTTAAATAGGTTTTACTGTTTAATAATAATAATAATAATAATTTTATTCCAAGTCAGGAAAAGGAATAGAATGGGTACCTAATTGGTACCACTTACAGCTATCCTGGAAGGGTACAGTTAAAACACATTTACATAAAGTGAACAATTACAAGAGTTAAGCAGTTATTAAAAAGAAATTTGTTTAATGATTTTTCTGACTCGATTACAGGTTATTCTTCCATTTAATTAGTCGTCATAGCAACGAAAGTAGCCTAACCCAAAAACAATGTCAAATCGTCAAAAAACAAATTACTTCTGAGCTTCTGCTATGTTTTCACCCATGCATAACACCGCTACATTACAGGAATGCTCTAGGACCTGGTTTGTTTTAGGAATTGAGTTTTTCTGCAATATAGAGGTGTTATGCATGTGTGCAAACATAATAAGGCCCTCAATTAAGCCAATTGTTGTGTGTGATGGATAATTAAATGTTGCAAATGGATCCATTAAACTAATTTTTCAACGCATTAAAGGTCCTTGAAATGGGCTTTGGGGCCAAATATTTTGAGCACCATTGCATTCCTCATATTCCCCATATCCGATTTTTCAAATCTGCACTCACTGTTGATTTGGGGGGAAGACTTTTTACTCACGCTGTACAGTCTTCTCAATGGGAACACTAATTCCCAGGTTTTATGTACTGGTTATACGCTACATTTCTAGCAGCTTATTATATACCATTAAAATGAGATGAGAAGAAAGTAATACCCATGATACAAATTTGTAATATTGTATTAGAACGTAAAACTTTTTCAGAAATTTCATTAAAAAAAATTCGAGTGCTATTTGAATTTTAATTGGAGTTACTTTTACGTCAACTTTTGAATTTTAGTTCAAGAAATGAAAGCTCTACTTTTCAAAAAAAAAAAATTGAATGCGCCTAAGGTAATACAAATAATGAAATACAAATAAAACTAAGTTAACAGATGAAATTTTACGAGGCTTCAATTTTCGTTCAATATGCAAATGAAATATCATTGCCGAAACGCACGAAAACAAGCGCAGCTTTTTTAATGTTATATCATAAGATGCATTCGCATTTGTATAAAATTTACAGAAGGCACATTTGCCTTAATGAAACATTTCTCTGCTCCGAGTTTCGACGTTGGTTTTTCGTGAAACCAACATCCAGCAGCGCGCAATTTCAGTCGGCTTGGCAAATGCAATTTCAGACTGCAATAATTTTGGTCTTCGCCAGTAATTTGAATCTTAATTGAAAACGCTTCTCAGCCGTGTATTGCGCAGTAAATTGTAAATGTATACGAGTGCAATGGCTGCTTCAGCACCAAGGTTTTGTTCGCAGATTCACCATCTTCCCTCCTCCTGAATAGACCCAAAATCTTCTTTACATCGCGACATTCCATTCAACTGCCATTTGCTTCAGTAAATTATTTCTGCACACAATGGGGATACATGAACAGTGTCATGTCTCATTTGAATATATGCGAGCTTAATTAAAAGGAATACGAGTTTTTACCGAGTTGCTCTCCGGCGCAAATTTAGCGAGAAGCAGAAAAATGCACGAATGTGCGTGCAAAACAAACTAGGATATTAATTAAAATGGGTCATTTATGCAGGGTCCTAAAAAACTATGTCTACGCTTCAGGCATGCCCAAAACGGAGAAGTAATGTATTTACACGAACGTAAGGGCCTAAAGGGAAAGCTTGCAAGGATCTACGATTATTCCACAAGCAAGCACGATGGAACTCAGCAATTAATTAATTTAATAATTTAAAATTAATCACATTTGTAAATAAGTAGGCCTGTTTGAAGTAGCATCAGTTCCAGAACGGAAAAGGCAATAAGTAAAACAAATGTGATCATGCGAGAATGCAATGCTAATAGTTCCACGAAGCTTATTTAGTGAAACAGGATGTTTACACATGTGCGTACATTTTACCGTATTTCGCTAAGTGTAAAATCTGTCATTCTTTATTGGAAAGAGATACGAATATTAAGCTGGACGTTAAAGCTTTTACATAAAAACAACTGAACAAATGTTCAAGAAATATAATGAAAATTGTAAAATTTTAGAATTTTTCTGTCTATGTATTTCTTATTTAGATGTTTTACCGAAGATCAGTGTCAATTTGAAGAAAATAATTTCACAACATAGGCAGATTCCACAGCGATTTATTTAGGTTAGTTTTAACATTAGTTAGTGTTAATGATAGCTAAATTCGGAATTAACGATTTTATCTAATTGGTTTGGATTTTCAGAATAAGTGTATAGAATTTGTACATCCGCAAATGTGTATATGAACCAAACAATTTAACCGTAAATTAAATTGTATACTTTAATTTTATACCGCATATGATAAAAACGTGCGCAACTACATTACACTGCATGAGTATAAACAAAATCCAAATGAAATTTTCCGCTAAAAATAGCTGAAGTACGAGTTTGCATTACACCGGTAAGGGATTTGTAGCTACTGTATATGTCAGAGATATTCGCATTTGGTGTATTTTCGTATACGGGCACGCCGACGAATGGGATCGGTTTAAGTGCTGCTCCAGGGCTGAAATACTAATAGAAGGTTGCAATTTCCAAAAAGGTAGTTTACTGTGTATAAGCATGTATGCGCAGTAAAAATGATCCTTTGGGGAACGTTAAAACAGAAAATGAACTGCTTGGATGGCTCTCATAAATATACCTGCACCGTGCAGTACATTACCAAACGGAAACACGACTACGGTACTAGAACCTTCTGATACATATTTAAAGATTGTTCTTCAAATGGTGGATACACAAGCTTCGAGATTATTTTAATTCAGTAAAAACGGGCTGGAAATAATGGTGCTCGGCATCGTATATCGAATAAAGCTATTTGAGTTCGGCCATTCACTTTTTAATGAAAACTAACGGAAAATTAGGTTATTTAATCTCCGGAGGCTTTTGTGCAATTTTTAAGGAAAAGTATAATAATCGATTCGTTCGCCAACGAGAAAATTGCGAAGGGAAACATTTCAAAAGAGCAATCTTAGAAGGCCTAGTAGATTTGCGATCGGAAAAAAAGTATCATAGCATGCATAGCGTGTAGTCGTTGGCATTATTTAAACAATACTGTCAAGCCAAAGAACTGCGTAATAATCATACCACCACGTACACGCGTTTTATTGGCAGTTTGGTTGGCAATGCCTTCACAAACAAGCAGCAGGTGTCACTTTGGGAAAAGGAAATGAATGTTTCCCACTGAGTAAATTGTAATTGCGAAACAAGCAAGAAAAAAGAACAAAAAACATTAATCAGAGAGGCGTGCAATGGCCAAGTTGGCACAAGAATGGGGGGGAAAAAGAGCATACGAGAAAGTCTTATTACCAACTCGCCGCCATTATTTCAGACGCTTTCGCACATTTAAATCCTCGCAATTCCCCCAGAGAACATGCACTAATTTGTGAAAATAGAAATCGGAGGAAAAGTTAACGTACGAGAACTCTTCTAAACTAATAGGTATAGATGTATAACCATCAACTCTTGTGAAGGTTCAGTGTGATCAAAAATTATAACGTGTTTAGTGAAGATTCTGACGAAGTAAATAACAGGTACATTCCTAAAGAGATACTCATGAATTATTTCACATTCTTCAAATTCATCTCAAAAATTGGTTGAAATTTATTAAAAGTGCAATCGCAATAAGATAAATTTCTCCAATATTGATTATCAAATTCCAGGAACGCTTCTGAGTAATAAACACGAATAAGCAAATCAACCCCTAAGATTTGTTCAACGCATTTTTCGTGCGTGTCCAGAAAATGTTAAAGTAACTGGCTACACAACATTGGTTCGCC
>JAQGBX010002061.1:0-21875 GCA_034698745.1 Megaphyllum sjaelandicum | reverse complement strand
TTCACTTCCCTCCTCCCCCTTCCCACATTGTGTCCATGACTCCACCTACCCCCCCCCCCCACCCCTACGGTCCTACCCCCTACATGCGGACGTCCTTTTTGAAAGGCCCCTATAGAAAAAAATCCATTCTGAAGGTTTTTATCAAACTAAATGGCTGATCAAAAAATACGTACTTGTAAATGTATAACCCTAACCAGTGAATCGTACGACGTAAATCCCAACCATTATAGCGAACTCTGTTTTGCAGTGCTGTCGAGCCCAGGGAGTTTTCCTCAAGTTCACTTCTGCAGCTGGCGGAAGATTGAATTTCCGTGCTCAATCATGTTTTCTGCTCAATTACCGCGGATTTTCGCGGTAACTGCGTTCCTTTTAAATCTTAGCGTTGCAGTTTCGGGTAAGTAAGTCTTACTGGATTGTTTTGAGTGTCGATTTACACTTCAAACTGATTTAAACTGCTCGATTCTGGAAATTTTACAGCTGCATGCTCATGACACAAGCACGTGGAATATCAATGGTAAAGGCTTGTCTAAATTTTTGTTGATCACCTCATCAAAGTATATGTGACCTGTGATGCTAGTTGACAGTTTGGTCGGAAACAGTTGAAAGCTCTAAAATATTCATTCATTGTCATATATCATATAGGAATACATAAATGTCAGTTGTTAAATCGAAGTACTTATATAAATACTGGGACTATTTATACTAAGATTATTGATACTGAAGATCTTGATTGATGTAAAATTTGTTTAATTTTTTCCCGTTTTAGGTACCACATTTATATTAAACGATTCAATAGATGGACCTCGATTTGTAGCAGAACCACCCAGTCGCTTGGATTTTTCAAACAGTACAGGAACTAGGTTGGAGTGTCGTGCTCAAGGATTACCCTCCCCAACAATCACTTGGAATTTGCTGGATGGGTCGCCCGCGACTAACATATCAGGATTACGATATGTTACTTTTGATGGCGCCTTGGTCTTTTCACCTTTTCATTCCGAGCAGTTTCGTCCGGACATCCACACTGTCAGTTATCGATGTTTGGCTTCGAATTTGGCTGGTACAGTCGTTAGTCGAGAGATTCAAGTCAAAGCAGGTAATTATGTAAAAAATTGCTATTATTCTTATACATTTCTGAAAAGTTAATGAGTCCTTTCCATTATATTGTTGAATTGTGAACCTTTCTTTGACTTCAGTGCCTTTCTTTCCCAGTGGCATTATTGAATTTGAAGCCAAGATTTTCAAGAAAGCAAATGTATTTCCTTTTTTATTTAAAGTGCTCACAGTTGATTATGATGTACATGTATATGATGCATTTTCGATCCGTGGGAACACGGCTGTTTTCAAATGCCATATTCCCACATTTCTCGAGGCCTACGTATCAGTTGCATCTTGGATCAGGGATGGCACTCTAAAAATCGTTGCCACGCCTGAAACAGGTAATATAGTTTCACCAAGTCCTACCTGTAGCTATCTCATGTGCAACTTATATCCTGGTATCATACATTTTCTAAGCTTGATTTTTCTAGATGGTAAATTTTGGGTGTCACCAACTGGAGATTTATTTGTGAAGGACGTGACTTCCTCAGATAAGGGCAGCAGCTACCGGTGCAAGACTTACCACCGCCTGACGAAAGAAAACAAAACAAGCTCAAGAGCAGGACAACTCATTGTTACTGGTAGGTATTTGATTTTTCGTATTTCGCTTTACGTGCTTGATTAAACACAGTGGCAGTTCTATAACGAAAGTTATAGTAATAATTTCGACATTCACTGAGAACATGTTTAGTTGTATTCAATGGAAAACTAGATGACAAAGGATCTTTTTTTGAAAGGTTTTACATGTCACTACTGCTCCTTACTTTACATACCACTACATGTATTATAGTGTTCTTTGTTAAAGGGTTGATTGTGAAATTTTTATTCATACTTATTATACATTTTAAATTGCGTAATATTTCTTATTAGACCAATTTATAATTAAAACAACAATAAATATAGTGCGCGACTAGTTTTCTTTTAAAATTCTCAGCATTTTTGATAGCATTGCATAGCAACATAAACTATTTATTATTCGCTGAAGGCATTATTCTTATTTTAACCATTTTACATGTTTCAGATCCTCGTGGCAATGTCCCTCCAAAGATCATCGATTCCACTTCTTCCTCCAAAATCGCTAAGGGAAGCCCAGCTTTCTTGCCTTGTGTTGCTCAAGGGTTTCCATCTCCAACTACTTTGTAAGTTGTTTTTTTCACTAGGTGAAACTGTTAATGACTATTTGTTTCTTGGATTCCTTTCATATTTGACTTTATTGATAGAAGTATAAATAAATGATTTCCTTCCACATTCATTACTAACAGATTAGTGAAGTGCATCTTTAATTTGCACTTTTTTCACAAATTTGTGTGTGTACAATAGCCTCCTAATTAAACAAGGTCAAAATAAACAAGCTGTGGATTATTCTGAAACCGTCTTTACATAAAATAATCACCAATCTGTATTTTAACCATAATGAAATAAGTCGGTTCAGTCGTTATTTTCCAAAAGTAAATTTTCTTATACATTGAAGCTTTTGTAATACAAAATAAAGTTATAGTATTGTTTAGTTCGCAATGTTTTGAAGAATCGGCGATGATTAATTTGGATAATCTGGTCAAAATGAACCAAATAAAAATTTCTCAAGATGCATGGATAAATTTACACATTAATTTTTTTTGATAATTTTCCATTATGCATACATTACAAGCTCATGTCTCGCGCATGAACTATCATTTAAACTTTATAAAAAGATATTATTTGTTTTAAAAGCTGTTTTTGTTGTTAATCTGAAATTACTATTCTCAGATGGCTTCGTCGCTCGGAATCCGGAGAAGCCAACTTCATTGCCAATGGTCGCACCAAAGTAATTGCTCATGGGCTTCTAATCAGCGAAACTCAGGAATCAGATGCTGGTGTTTACATTTGCAGAGTGAACTCCAGTACTTGGACTACAACTAAGGAATTCACATTAAATGTACTAGGTATGTGGTCATAGGTTGCTGGTTCTAATAAACTCTCATCTTGGTCATTACTGCTTTCGATCCTTCTTAGCACCTCTTTTTGTTCAAGTGGATCCCTCGAGAGCAACATTAAATGTTGGAAAACCCTTAGTTCTCAATTGCCAGGTATCTGGCCATCATATTTCTGCAATAACTTGGACGAAAGATGGTCAACAAGTTCCCAACGAGTACACCAACTACGACGAGGCTCGCCGTGTCTCAACTATGAACATACCCGCAATTCGGTCTATGGATAAGGGAATGTATCAGTGCTTTGCTCATAATGACAGGAATGTTATCCAAAGTACAGCTCAGGTGATTTTAGGCGGTAAGTAACATTTATAACGTTTTACAACATGGACAACTGAAATTTAACATTGATTTTAGCAGTCAAAGTCTGAAACGATCTTGGAGAAAAATGAAATATATGATGGATACAAGTGTCTTTTTTGCAAAGAAGAATGAATTATAAGCACCTGAATACGACTGATGAATTAGAATAATTCCAATTTTTATTTATTTTTAATTTATTTTATAATATAGTAATTTTATTTTATATTCAAATAAATATTTATAGTTTTATTAAAGTTTTTAAGTACCATAAATCGACTTATTGTAATGTGTAAGTTACCTACCAGTTTATTGGATATTGTTGTCTAGATTTTTTGCCAGAATTCAAGCAAGTCTTTGAAGAGCACAACAAAGATCCTGGAGCTGCTTTTACGTTGCACTGTGTTGCTGTTGGCAACCCATCGCCCAGTATTTCGTGGACATTGGATACAATCCCTCAAAAACCATCAAGTCATGTATCTGTCAAAGAAGAAGCGGATGGTCGTGGTGGTGTTCGCAGCACTCTTCATGTCAGAAGGGCTAGGAAGGAAGATGGAGGAGTGTATACGTGTGAGGCGAGAAATCGACTTGGAAAGTTGAAACATTCAGCACGGGTGAACATTCACGGTATGTCAGGGTAAGTGCTTATTTGCCTTACCATTTAAATATAAATTGAAAATAAATAGGCAAAGTCTTTTAACTCAGTGGCTAATTAAAATTATCTAGAAAGCAATATTTTTGTGTCACAAATTTGATTGCAAAATTATAACTATGTTTATTTTTACTTGAGAATAAATGCCAAAAATCTTAGCTGAATTTACCTAAAGAATATGATGTTTGCCATTTTGTTAAAAAAGTTTCAACAACATAAAAATCAGATTTTTAACACTTAATGGATACATATCAAATAATTTTTGTTCGAGTTATTCAGGATTTTTGATTTATGAAATTGGTTGGAGTCGAAACTCATTATTCGAAACGCATTATTTTTTAGGTCCCCTTGAAGTCCGAGCTGTTCCGCCAATAACTGCTGTGTCAGGAGAAGATACGTGTATATCTTGCCCTGTATTTGGAAGCCCAATTGATTCTGTAGAATGGAAAAAAGGTGAATTAATTAATTTGATGCTTTAAACGTTTGTGACATTTTCAGTAGTTTTAAACATCTAATTTAAAAATATGAGAACAAATGCACCATTTTTTTCTAACAAAATTTAGAAAAGCAATGGTTAGCGATTTTTGAAAGACAGAGCAATTCATATACTAGACACTGCCATAAAACTAACAGAAAATAACATAGAAATAATTCTTATTCAATTACCTTTCGTTATTACAAGGGCTATTGCTGATTTGTTAAAAACATTACTTTTATTACTTAATTTCAGATTCGTTCACCCTTCCTAAAACTGTTCGCCAAAAGGTGTTTGCCAATGGCACACTGCTGATTAGTATGGTTCAAAGAGGCGTGGATGGTGGGGAATACCTTTGCTCGGCAAGAAATTTAAAAGGAGAATTCGCACAGGCCAAAGTGCAATTGGATGTTTTGGGTATGTCATATCTATTTATATTGTCTCATGTAAAATTTATTACAATAACGTTTGAAAATCTGAGCTGACTTGTTGCAGTAAAGTCCGTTACCTGCAATTGTAGAATTTTTGGCTACAGCTATGAAAGAAAACTAAAATATCTGTTATATAATTTGTTTAGAGATTTTGTGATTTTTTGGAAAAATGTTAGTCATATAGTCATTTCAGATAATTCAATAGCAATTGACAAATCGCACCCTGCTTCAGAAGTGACACTACTCAATATTTTTCATTTTGAGATAAAAGCATGTTTTAACACTTTATATCTATAATCTTTTTATCTAATTGCATGGTGAAATGAAGTGACTGACATTTAGTCGAAATTATGAAACATCAGACATGACGTTTTTATTGTATCATCATTTTGCTATCTTTACTGAAAATTGACTATTTGTGAGTTGTGTCACTTTTATCGAAGGAGTGTGGTATATCTAATTATCTATTTAATGCTGTTAAAAATGTCCCTGTTAATTTATGTATTTGTTTGGTGCACCAAAACCAATATACGATGGATCAAAAGTTGTAGCGAAATAAGGCCAGCCGTCCACATATTCATTTTATTTCATAAAAAGTTATTTTTATCTAAAAGGGCTCATTTTTTGTAATGATCTTTTTTTTTCCAAAGATTTAAGAAAATACAAATTTTCTTTCAAATTTATCCACTTGGGATTCCTACTTTCCCTGATTTAAATAAAAAATTTATAAACATGAGTAATCATGTTAGTGCTAATTACAAAATAATTGCCTTTTTTGTACTTCTAAATTGTACCTAGACTGCGGAAGCTAAATTCTTTTCATTTTTCAAAGTTAACTTGTCTTGACTTTTTATATATTTATATATGGATTTGTCAAAAATTACTTGTATGCCCTTCAGCATGTTCTCCGTGTTTTATGCAATTCGTTGCTGTGATTGTAATATTTCAGTTCCTCCCAAAATACTTCCCTTTGCCTTCCAAGATGAATTGTTGCGAGAGGGTATGCGTGCGAGGCTGCAATGTGTGGTCAGCGAGGGGGATTCGCCAGTCCACATTGAATGGCTGAAAGATGGCCAAGCGGTGGGAGAAAACTTGGGCATAATAATAAAAGCCATGGATGAGTTCTCCAGTATTCTGGCGATTAGAATGATAATGCCACGGCACAATGGCCTTTACACTTGCATGGCACAAAACGCCGCAGGATCAGCCTCTCACTCAGCCCAGCTCTCAGTTAACGGTAATTGATTGCTTCTACTTTTCAGCCATTCCCAAGATTATCCCTTTTGCATTCCAAGATGACCAGAACTTCAAAGGCATGCGGGCACACATCACGTGTGCCATCAGCCAAGGGGATCTCCCCATCCAATTCCAGTGGCTCAAAGATGCCAAGCCCATTCCCAGTGTGCTGGACATTAAAGCGACTAATTATGATAGGCACTCAAGCGGCCTTAGCATAGACAGTGTCACTGCTGTGCATTCTGGCAACTATACGTGTGTCGCCAAGAACCCTGCCGGAGAAGCCAGCTTTACAGCTCAGCTTCTTGTTCAGGGTAATCACACGATTTTAGTTTTTTTTCCTGCTGTTTTATTCACAGTTGGCCCCAAAATTCAGCCGTTTTCATTCCAAGACACAACATTTTCTGTTGGAGGAAACATAGCTGTTGTATGCATGTTGACAGAAGGAGATCCTCCGATTGAATTTACCTGGAAAAAGGATGGGAAATCAACCGATTCCTTATCTGGAATAAAATTAATGTCTGTTAAAGATTTCTCTAGTATGCTTACCATAATCAATGCGAATCCCTCTCACAGAGGCAACTACAGCTGCTTGGCAAGCAATGCTGCTGCTACAGACGTGTTTACAGCAGAATTGAAAATCAACGGTAATTTTCCAATCAAAAACATGCTTAGTTAATGCGTTTGTGTGACTGCTTATTCTTTCAGTCGCCCCAAAGATTGTTCCTTTTTCGTTTGGTGGAGACCATTATTTTGCTGGGGTGTTGGCTCGGGTGTCGTGCGTTGTTTATCAAGGGGATCTGCCAATCACCATCGAATGGTTAAAGGATGACCGGCGTATTTTGACAGAAACTGGGAGTTTGATTCATTCAGTGGATGATTTTACGTCCGTCCTTACGATCGATAACATTCAGAGCGAACACTCCGGCAATTACACGTGTGTAGCCAGGAATGCAGCCGCAGCAGCCAGCCATACTGCCCAGCTGGTTGTCAAGGGTAAATATCACTGTGATATTTTGCATCAACATGTGTAGGTCCTTCTCGTCTTTCCAGTGCCACCCAAGATCGTCCCTTTCTCCTTTCAAACTGAGCAACTCACTGAGGGCATGGTTGTACGCATTTCCTGCGTTATCAGCCGCGGAGATTTGCCCCTCAACATAACTTGGCTGAAAGATGGCGCCGCCATATCCCCCGATCTTGGGATTGCCATTCGAAATTTTGACGAGTACTCGAGCGGATTGTCACTTGACTATTTGACGTCTCGTCATTCTGGAAATTATACCTGTCTGGCCAGAAACGCGGCTGCTACTGCTACCTTCACGGCACCACTTTTAGTTAATGGTAAAATTATGTGCTCTTGGTCTAAGCTCTAGTGTCATTTGCGGTTTATCAATCGTTGAAAGCCAGTTATGACAAATGATGAGATATTTTGTATCTTTAACTCTTTTATTAGCAGCTTTAGTGCATTGTAATTTTTTGATTTTGTAGGATAATTCTGCTAATTGATAATTTATTTTAATGAAATATAAAAAGTGCTCTAAAATAAAGAATATTTGAAGAATTTATTTGAGGAAAAATGGTAAAAAACAAAACCTCTAAACATGTAAACTTTAATCAAATTTGTCAGTCTGTATGAATTCTCGAAATCTCTGTTATCCTTATTGTGGAAACATACTCACTGCAGCATGTATGATCTCAACCTTTGCTTAATTTTCGACGGTTGAATTCTTTATTGCTTTTACATTCTTTATTCAAAATTCTTTCAAAGTTGCAAATGCTAAAATGAGGTAGAAATCAATGTAGCATGAACTATGTAATATATTGCTTCTTGTCTGTTGATATGATAATTTAAAAAACTGAAGTGCAAAATTGCCCTATAATGATATCCTTATACACTATCACTCATTGATTTGAACATAGTTGCATAATACATTGCTAGAGAAGGCATTTTTTCAAATATTTCTTAATCTTTATGGGAAGTTTTCTTGTACGCATTTCTTGTTCACCATGAATTGTATGGAAGTCATTTGAATACAATCAATGGCAGTATATTAGAGTTTGTAAACGCTGATGTTATATGGCCTTATTTGCCTAGCTGCAACATGTTGGCGACATTATAAAACTGTTCATCTTACCTATTTAAGTTGTTAAATGATTGAAAAATGTAAAAATAAACATGTTCCACTTCCTTTTTCTAATAACAGAATTGTTCTTTCAGTGCCTCCTCGCTGGATTCATTTTCCAGACCAAGTAGTTTCGGTCGTTTTGAACCAGAATGTTGTTCTTCATTGCGAGGCAGATGGTTTCCCTTCTCCGAAAGTTATCTGGATGAAAGGCGAAAGTAAGTATTTATTTCTGAAAACTTTCTAATTAGCACTTGATCAATTATCATGAAAATGAAGATTTGCAATTTCAAGGCAATCACAACAACAAAAAAACGATCGACCATTCTAGACTCCATAATCTAGATGATCTATGTTTCTTTTGAAGTTGCATTTTCCTTTATTAAATTTTTAGATAATTAAAAATATAACTTAAAGTATTATGAATAAAATCGAAAGTTGTTATATTAATTTTCTTTTGGTTTTGAAACATTTTCGTTTGAACTTTTTTTTTTAAAAAAATTGCGTCGAAAAGACGTGTATGTAACTTACATTATAACATGGGCGTTTATGGGCATTTCAATGAGACTGCGGTGCAAGGTTGGCATGCATGAAACTTCAAATTTAAATTCATATAGTCTCATGTATTTTTATTGATTTTTTTTTCATTTTTATGTAAATTCGTCTGGGATATTGGATGATATGTTTTATATTATGTAATTATTTCTCTAGATGATGTAATAAATGATGCATCAATGCAGTTTTTTCCAAATGGTACCCTTCTTGTCAACAACGTGCAAGAAGAGCAGGAGGGCTATTATGTGTGCAAAGCAAGCAATGGTATAGGTGCTGGCCTCGATCATATTGTTCATCTCAAAGTTTATGGTAAAAGTACTTCTCATCTGTTTCGTTTTGTGCTAATTTAAACCAAGTGTATTGATACCATCATTAATTATTACATGATGCAGATCCACCTGTCATAATCAATGAGCCTAATACAGTAATGGCTAGAGTAGGACAAAATGCAGCTTTAAACTGTGTTGCGAAAGGTGATTTGCCACTTAATGCAACTTGGATGATGGATGGAAAAATGGTCAGCTCTCAATTTGGTAACAGGTAGTAACATATAAATGCTTACTAATCTGAATTTTCTTATACAAGGTAGAAATAGTTTGTAAAGATGCTCTTAAACTCCCTAATAAATATTATCAGTAATATTATCATTACTGCTAAATGTTTATTTCCCACTCTTATTTATTTCAAATTATGGTTCAAATTACTGCTCAAAGCTTTTTTTTTTACTTGTTTCAGTATTTTGAATAAACTGTCTGCTTGTTTTTTGTCCAAAGTAAAACACTGTAGTGAGCGGTTTTGTTGTAATAGTTTTTTTTTCCTATGTTCTACCATTCCATATTTCTGTAATTTATTTTTAAACTAATTAGCGAATGTAGCTTAGTTTAATATGGAAATTAATAGATCTTTCAGTTTTGATAAAATTCGGTAAATTATGATGCGAGAACCTGTTTTTCTGCTTACCAAATATTGTTATTTAATTTATATAATTAAAAAGGCATAAAGTCATTGATAGCATGGCATCAGCTGGGTTGACGTCTGAACTGTCCATTAAAAGTGTTGAAAAGCAAGATGGTGTCGTGTTCACATGCTGGGTCCAAAATGCTTTTGGGGAAGATCAAAAGGATTTCACACTTTTGGTGCAAAGTGGGTATTCAGATTTATCTTTTTTTCTCCGGTGTAATAATAATAGTTTATTGTAATGATTTTCTTCCTTAGATCGGCCTGATCCTCCTGTCGGCCTAACAATAGCTGACATAGGGAACCAATCAGCTCGGGTGTCGTGGAATGAACCATTTGACGGAAATGTAAAAATCCATAAATATATTTTGGAATATAGACAGATGGAAGGAAAACGTGGAGGTAACTATTGTCTTCATGTAAATTTTATTTACTTTTTCATTGTGGCAGAAAAGATTTTATATGCCTGGAGAATCCATTCATGGGTTTACTGTTATCAATAACGTTCAGTTTATAAAATTGGCCAATTTGTTGATGGAAAAATTATATTGAATGATCAACTTTTTTAAAGAGAATAATTGTTTGGGAAGAATGAGATGTAAAAATATCGGATAGATGTTAGGCCATTGGAAATTGATTTCTTGTTTAATGTCTCCCCCGTCCCAACAGGAAAGGAAAAATAAAAAATGTCAGCACGACAATCCCAAAAACAGTCCCACGCAGGCGCGCAAGGATTATCAACGTGAAATCTAAAAGATAATGTTATCAATATTAGGGATACTCAGATAGAAGCTTTACCAATTGTACGTTGGCAGCCATGAAGTAACGTGTGAAAAATCCACGAGATTATCAATGTATTTATTTTTAAATCAATGAATACATTATTCATTCGTTTTGCACAAGTTATTTCACAATGCGTTAAGCTTCCGTTTGAGTACCCCTATTATCACTTATGTTCCTCGCTTATATACTGTGTGTACAGTCGGGTCGTGGTTTTAAAGGCGTGTTGGGATTCCAAAAAAAGTTCTTAAAAAATAGAAGGTTCCTAAATTGGAAAAATGCACTTTGCAGTTACCTTTATAATATTATGTTTGAGTTTCCAAAAATATCCCTAATATCCGTTTCCTAAAACGGAGCAAAAAAAAACATAACTAATATCCCCTGTATGAGGAATTGAGCTCGTAAAAAAGGGAATATGTAATTTTAGTACGTAATTCAGAACAAAGTGTTCGAGAAAACGTTATTTTTCGTTAATGGCAAAATAAAGCACTTAATAAATAAATAAAAAATTCCCCCGCCCCTTAAAATTTAAAAATTTGGTTTAACAATATTTTAAAAATAAAAAAATGTCCCGTCTGCCTCACTACTGAGCTATTTTTAGAACGTTAAACAAGGCGTCAATTTCCATTGGCCTGAGGAAAACATTTTCTCCTTAATTTTGAAAAATTAAGGTTTCTTTTAAAAGTAACGCTTTGTTGCAGTACAGCCTGCACCATGGGTGCATGCCATTTTTTGAGTAATTGATCTAATGTCTTCCCAGATTCAGCTAAAATCTTTGTTATTTTAGGTCATATTAAAAATAAGACCATAAGTGGAGAACAGCGTTTTGAAACCATTTCTGGTCTGAAGCCATCAGCCACCTACTCGTTTCGAATGTTTGCGGAAAATAAACTTGGCAAAAGTAGCGGTTCTGAACCCTTGTGTTGACCATCACAGGGGAGGGTATGCTGACTATGAGCTTAGCTTCTGGATGCTTGCTTTAAAGAGTGCATGAGTGCCACCTAAAAGCATGGTAATGCTTGCTTAGTGTGCTATGATGTATTTATTGTTGATTTTGCATTTTTTTAATCCCTTTGCAGCATTAATTTTCCTTGCACTTATCATGAGCGTTTTAGTTTGTTATCCGGGTCTCAATTGTACAATTTTGCTTTTTTAATTCATTGTGTTCTATGTGTTTTGCAGCTCCCTCTGGCGCTCCCAGTAATGTGAATGTGCAAGCTTTGGATTCGCAAACAGTTAAAGTGTCCTGGCAGGTTAGATATTTAGACTCAAGACGTGATATGGCAGTAAACAAAAACATTACAATTGGTCGGCACAAACGAAATTTAATATGGTCTGCAATAAACTTAATAAATGATATTCTTGGATTTTTGTCGCAAGCTTAACTGTGGCGACAATATCCTTATAATGCCTTTCCAAATTATTTGTTATAAAAGTTTATCATCAGTTTATTTATTTTGGAGCATAAATTATTTAAATCAAAATGTGGATTTAGGATTTCAAGCAATAATAAAGGCAAAACTGTTGTTACTCCTAAGGTTGTACTGAAAGACAAAATTTCACTCATAATCATTGATTGTCATCATTCATTCTGCATGATTCGTCTTTTGTTGCTTCATTTTATGAAACATAATATTGCTTATGCCTGACGTATTATTATTGAGAGAAACGACGTACTTTTATTCCAGATTGTGTCAATTTAAGTCAAAAATAGTTTCCTATATACGGGAAAGGTCAATGGGCATAATCCTCAAATTATATGCTAATATTGTTTTTCTGTTTTTTAATATTTGAACACCATAAATTACTACAAAATAGAAAATTAACAACTTTATAATTTGGTGTTTTGAGGGTTATTCACCTTGGTCTTTTCAGCAACATATTCCCCCAGACCTGGAAAAACTAGAAAAGTCAGGGAAAATTAAATTATTTTTAAAAAGTCAAGGAAATTCAGCGTATTAATGTTGTCACAATCCAAAAGTAATGCTTCTATGTGGTAAGCTCGTACAAATTTGTAAAATTTTAAACAATTTCAGAGAGCAAATTTGCGACATTTTCACAGACATTTTCACTTTTTTTCGAGTATACATTCGAAAAATTGAACAGTTTCCAAGGAGAAATTTTAAAAAATTTCTTCAGATTCTGAGGACAAAATTCTCAACCTTTTCAGAGTACAAATGTTTAAAATTTGCAGTCATTTCAGAGTACAAATTTGCAAAAATGTCAACATTTTCAACAAGCATGATTTTCAAAATCGTGGAAAACATTGGCAGATGTCAATTTTGACCTGGAAAAGTCATGGAATTTGAATAAGAAATTTCTAAGGGACCCTGTATAATATCTTATGCAGTGACGATGTGATAAAAAACATACTATTTGACATTATGGATATAAGATGTCACTGGCCTTAGCTTACCATGCTTTTTCTCACCTCTGCTCAACTTACTTTTCTTTAAAAATTCAAGCCACCACCACGCGATTCCTGGAATGGTGACATTCGAGGTTACCATGTGGGCTATCGACATGCATCCACCTCTGACCCCTACAATTTCCAGCTGCTCGAAGTTCCTGCTGGCTATGACAAGGGGTTATCATTTACCATTTCCTCACTGCAGGAATTCACGAAATACACAATTGCCATTCAAGCTTTCAACGATATCGGAAAGGGTCCACTTTCCGAGGAAATCCTTGTCATGACCAATGAGGATGGTAATGTATACTCAATTTTTATTTCTCTAGAACATTTAAGGTGCCTTGTCGAATTTGCGGGAAATTTAATCGGTGTCATTCTCAGTTCCTAGCAAACCACCCACGGATGTGCGGTGTTCTGCACAGAGCTCCGGTAAGATTGCTGTATCCTGGCAACCACCAGCGTCTGAATCCATCAATGGAATATTGCGTGGTCACAGAGTCCTCTTTTGGCCTGTTGATACTTGGGACGGTAGGTAAGCAATTTTACTAATTGAACATGAAAACGTTATTTAAAATATTTATTTTATCTTAAGTCTTTCAAAGTTATTAGCTCAGTTTTTTGTTTTGTTTAATTTTGCGAAGTCTTTTTGGGTGCGCTGCTCGAATCACATAGATAACTAAAATAATGGAAACATTTTAAAGGATGACATAAAAACTAACAATTTCTTGGTTTTTTTTTGGACTTTTTTTTCCATAATTAGCAGGATTTTTATTAGTGAACCTTGCAAATCTTACCAAATCTGGTAGTTGTACCATAAAATAAATAGTAAAGTCATGCATTTTTCAATAATAAGTGAACATGGCTTTTAAATACATATTCTGTGCGATCGGACTTCAAAATCAGAAAATCCAAAAAAATCCTGAATTGAAAAAAACAATTAAGAAATTCAAAATATTTCCCCACATTACTTATTTCAAGGAAAACGCGTGGGCCTGTTCAACTCCACGTTTTCTACGGCTACCCTTGAAGGTTTGGACCCATTTACAAACCACAGCATCCAAGTGGTGGCCTACACTTTAGCCGGCGATGGAGTTCCCAGCAAGCCGATTTACTGCCGAACGTGGGAAGATGGTAAATATTTGGTCTAAATTTACAGCATCGTAGCTCTAATTTGTACCTTTAGCTGGGTTTTTAAACCAATGCATTGATTTTTTTGTTTAGTTCCTGGGAGCCCAGCTGAAATTAAGTGTGTTTCTGCATCCACTGAATCTGTGGCTGTTTATTGGTTACCACCCAAAAATTCCAATGGTCACATCATTCATTACACTATTTACGTGGAAGATCCAACCCATTCAAAGCAGGTATATAAATTTCATTTTTGGAATCTCTTTGAAATTTTAATGTTGTTGTATTCAGCCAGTGCGACAAAAATGCTTCATTCTTTAAATTAGGATTCATTAAGGGCCAGACGAGAAATGTTATCGATAGGATTATTTAACGCTTTAACTTTCCTTGCAATTCGCACCTCGTTTCACATATTTTCGTGCCTAATAATCACTCTAGAAATAGGCACGACCATTCTAAATCCTTGACTTAGCTCTGTGCTAAGATGGATGCTTATTTTTGGTCCTTCTTTTTGCATGCGATTAGACGATGGAATAATCGTCCTAGAAGTAGTTCAGATTTGTTACAAATTCAATTTAACATTGATGCATAAAGTTGATCGCATTTGACGTAGGAGCATTCGCCTGGAAATGGGCGTGACCCCCCCTACCATATGGCATTTGTTTGCTGACTGTAGGGTACCAAGTTGAATTGAATTGAATATGATAGGTTTACAAATGATGTATCAGAAATGTACTCTTCATTGACTGCAAAGTCGAGTACTGTTCATAATATATTTTAACCAAAATTTACATGATTATAACTGGTAGATGCAATGGGAAAAATGTTATAACATTGATATAACTTTTCATAGACAACCCACAAGGTACTGGGGCATTTATCTCACTTTGAAGTGAAAGGCCTGAAACGTTCACTCCGCTATAAGTTGTGGGTGACTGCTTCATCTGTGCTGGGGGAAGGTAGACCCTCTCAGTCAGTATTTGGCGGACCTGCAGCATCTTTCGGTATGCTAATTCGGTCATAGGGTGTTGAGAGGCAATCTTTAAAACATCCAGTCACCAAATTTCCCTTTTTTTAGTTCCTGCAAAATGCATTACATTTGGACGGTTGTTTAAAGTCGTTCAAGGAACCAAAGTGACTCTGCCATGCCCAACTGTCGGAATCCCAACTCCAGAATTGACTTGGATGCGTGGGTAAGCATCAAGAGGCTTCTTCTTTCACACTAGTAGTTATGTCATTGTTTCAGTATCTGTAGTGTTTATATTCTTATAATTTTAATGAACTTTTATTTTTTGTAAATACTTAAATTGCAATAACATTTGAAAAGCGCTAAGCCACAAAACAATTGAACTAAAGTCTGTTTATTGTCATTATCGAAAATATTAATATGTTGACTCTTGGTAAAAATAACAAATGCAGAAAAATTGGCATGGAAGCTATTAACAATATCATTTTTATATTCATTTTTTTATAGTTCTTCTGAGGTATATTTACATTTTCTTAAATCATATTTCCCAAATTAAATAATCTCTCAATATATAAATTCAGGAAACAGGAAGTGCCTATCGAAAGCCGCATGCAACTCTTATCAGATAACTCACTTCAATTAACCACAATCCAGAGCACCGATGCAGGCAACTATTCGTGCCAAGTAAAGAACGATTTTGGAGATGATATCGCGCATCATGTGGTCATTGTTCAAGGTATCGTTCTTTTCTATTTTCTAAGTCGAGAAAGTGCTTACTTTTAGAATTTTAAAATCATTGGTAATTCTTAATTTCCTATTTGGTAAGGAATTTCTATGCTGATCTATGAGTATTTGTATTTCAGTGCCACCTGCTCCACCTTCAGTGTCAGTTATAATGGCCACATTCAACTCCGTTGGATTACGTTGGAAAATGCGCGCATATGGAGACAGTCCTATTTTGGGCGTGTAAAATTATCTTATTATTTGTCTTTGTTATTGTTTAATTTTTAGGCAGGGAAAATATAATATTTTAATTTGGTTCTTTCATAGGTTATGTCTTGAAATTTAAACCTGAATTTGGATCTTGGGATAGTATTGAATTGCAGCCTTACCAGGAGTCCCACACCCTCCGAAACCTACGTTGTGGCACTACTTACGAGATGTCCATTTCTGCCATCAATGAAGTGGGAATGGGAGAGGCCTCTGATGTTTTAACAGTGGCAACAGATGGTGGTGGTATGTCAGCCTTTTTTTTTCTTGAAAGTAGTTCTGCTTTACAATGTGCTTTCACAAGTGTGAGATGTAAAATGCTGGCTTTCAGCTCCTGTGGCGCCTCCAATGGCGAAGCTGATAGAGGAAAGCACGAACCACATGACCCTGCACTTGGATTCTTGGGTTACTAATGGCTGCCCGATCCTATATTTCACTGTGGAGTATCAGGCGAGGCAAGCAGACGGCTGGACCTTGGTCACCAAGGGAGTCAAGCCGAATCAGCGAATGCAGATTGTGCCAGAACTAGTACCTGGAAACTGGTACACGTTGCGCATGACTGCCCATAGCACGGCTGGCACGACAGTGGCTGAGTACGACTTTACCACACTTACGGATGATCGAGGTTTGTAAATTTTGTGTTTCTGTACCCTTATGTAGACATTTTCAACTGCTTTTTCACCTGAGGTTTAAAAATATGTGACATTTATAAGTTGGTATTTCGAAAAACAAAGATTCATGGACATAATGTAGGTACAATTTTGTTTATTCATCTGAATATGCTATCATTGATAATTTCTAATTTTATATAATGGATTTCTTCAGAAAAACTGTGGGGTTGGAAGTATCTTATTGCCCCCCGTAGTTCTGTTAATTTCTGCATTTTGCATTTTAGGCGGAAATTTTATTAATGATGAAACGAAAGAAATTTCCTCTGTATTCACATTGATGGACTTTGGAATCATTGGTCCAATTGCCGCTTGCGCACTCGTTATTGTCATATGTCTAGTTGTGACCTGTCTTTGGGTTCGTCGTCGACGTAGGCAGCAGGAAGCTCAAAGTAAGATATCATTTAATTGCAGGATTTATTTTAACACTTCAAAGCACAGACGCGTTTGGACAACGTACAGGCATGCATCTAATGCATCTGCGGCTGTGCTGATATGGATTTTCTGCGTATTTTAGAAAATTAAATTTCAGCCGTTGCAGCAAGCAGACACCATCAAATACTATTTACAACTTCTTTTGTGTAAATAGAATTTTAAAAATATGTAAATGCATATGTACAATTAAATATATGTATTTTTAAAACACAGAGCAAACTATTTTGGTAAAGGCAGTGTTTAGCATGTTTTTTGACATTCATCCCCTATTTCAGTCAAAATCGCTGAAATCAATGTGATCGAATTAAGCAACTTTCACTGTAGTCATTTTAAATTTATTAAAATGCAAGCTGTACTTTTTATTGATTAACGGTCAGCAGCATATCATACACGGTCTACTTAGCAGCTTGAGCAATTGAAATGAGATAAATCCTAAATGCTACAAATTTTACCAGGACATGACAAATCTGACAGAATATATCTGTTATATCATATATTGGCATTTAGCTTTGAGAATCTTTGCCACGTTTTAAAAAACGAGAATTTATAATTTCTAGACAAAGCCCGTGCTCCTGCAGAAACTTCTCTTTCGAGACGCAGTGAAGCCAACCGCTCCACTTTGACAAGCCTAAGACGTTCTACTGCTGCTCGTGGATCAACTGGAGGTTGATTATTTCACATATTCATGACTGAAAAGTTCAACAGCCAATTTTTCTGAATCTATGTATTTATAAAGGCATTTTAATATATGCTAATGAAACACTTTGTTTCTCAGGTGAGGACTTTCTGTTTTGGTCCAAAAGATGTAGTTTTCTTCAAGAAAATTTAACTAAAAACGAGGACATTATAGTCTGAACATGCAACATAATTTCTGTAAAATTAACTTCTATTTGCAATGTAAAATTATGTCCATTTCAATTGATTTACAGTACATTTGGCCTTATTAAAATGTTACACATGGATTCTCTAATAATAATTCTTTATTCGTTGGCCCATTATTTTTTAATTAAAATTATACAAGTCATCATGCAGGAAAAAAAAATCAAAAACTGAATTATTTTTCGAATTTAATTACATTGTACTCAAATTCAGAAATTTATTTTATACAATGATGAACGCACAAGTTTGGCTGGATTGCTTTTGGTAAGATAAATGTTCAGCGAAAATAACAACTTTAGTTGTCTTTTGTTCTTCTTTTTTTTAGATTCAGATGATGACATTTCACCTTACGCCATGGTTCGACTGTCAGATTTCCAGGAAGGGGCGTCCAGATCTGCTGGAAATTCAAATCTTCCGGTATGTTTTTTACAAATCTGTAATTTTCGACTTAAAATCTTTGATTTTGATTTTATAATATTAGATTTAAAAACTAATACTCAAAATATGAGAGGTGTTCAATAAGTTTTCGCAATCATTTTTTTAAAAAAAAAACACTGTATAGCTTTTAATGAAATTTGGCAGAGAAATACATGTAAAGTCATCGATTATTCAAAAAATAATTCAATGTGGGAGATGCATTTTTCCCATCGTTCTCTGAGCATCTTTCAGAGTTGTCTGTCCCATTCGTGATGTTTTCAAGCCACTCATAGACCGAACGTTTGGACATTATTTGGACCTTAAACATTTCATATTTTTCTGCTCCTGAAATGCCTGCTGAGCAGCTATCTCCTCAGTGTCCATTTTTGCTTTCGATTTTTAAGCATGTGTATTATTTAAAACATATTTTAATGTTGCAATATGCTCTGGAATGTTTCCAACAAATTTCATTAAAATCCATACAGCTGTTCTTTTTTAAATGATTGCGGACACCTCTCGTACTGTATAAATAATATTTTTTTATTTCTGGCTTAAAACTCCGAAAAACATTTCTCATATTTTCACCAGTCCACAGGTTTAAATAGGTTGAAAACCACTGCTCAGATTAATGTGGCTCTGTAGGATGCAGTAGATCGATTGAAATCATTTCGAGTATTGAAAAGATGAAATATCTGAAGTTGTTTTTTTATAATAGCCTTTACCACGGCAGCAGGTCACTGGATGGCATCAGTCTCATCAACGTTAGTATTTAAACAAAACCTTCAGTATTTTAGTATTACAATTTTGTATTTCGTGGAATTTATTCATTATTTTTCACTATGGATAGCGGTGCCATTTCATCATGCTCCTACAGCTCCGCCAATGTCAGAAACATATGGGGTCGGAGGAGTCTATCCTACAGGTATTTAAATTTTGACAATTTTCTTGTAAAGGGTGTCAATATTAAATGTCTAATATTTAAAGGAGACGAATTTTAAAAAAAATTGCACGTTTTACAAGCAATAATGAACATAATTGCATGAACTTACTGAACATAGTTGAACTCAATAATGACAAAGAAAAACAAGCACACTGTAAGCATAAATATAAAATGCCAACAAATTGGTTGTTCTTGTTTTATCATTGTCATCATGTCATCATTGTCAAGCTGGAAAGGTTTTAAAAAAAATTAGCGTACTCTTAAAAAACATCAGCAAAATCTAAATATTGGTTATTTCTTTTAGTTGTATTTAGGTTATGCAACTGCAGATATTAAGTGATTTTTGCAAATAATAGAATTTCGATTTTATTATTCGCAATAATATGTGAAGAGCAATGTTAAGAAAATTTTCATCTTGTATTTAGATACAGTGTTGTTGTTGTTTTGAATTTGATTTCATTATGCAATGATTGAAAATGTAAAAGTATTGCCTGAAAAAAAAACATGCAAGAATTTTAAAAAGTCAATATATCTTATGAGGCGTGTTGCTTTCTATGATGTGAAAAAAATTGGAAAAATTTGCGCCACTATGAGAAGATTGGTAAAAATGAATGTTATAGTATTCTAAAAAATCTTGGCTTCCTTTTTTTGCGAAGGTATGATGATGAATGTGGCAGGCAAAAGTGGTAACCCTCAGTTTCAAGCTTATGCTCAGCCTCAGAAGGGAGGCAAGAAGATTGCCACTGGCTCACTTCCATCGAAAATGCCAGACCACCCTTCCAAGTAAGTTTTCAAGGTTTGCCCAATATACTTTAGCAGATTTTATGATCACATTGTGTTTTTGTAGAACAAAATTTGATCATTACAGCATTTGTTAATAATAATTATTCATTTGTTTTAATTTACTTATTTTATTCATTTCAAACTTTTCTCAAATGTAATATTTCACAGAAAATTATGTTATTAATTAAAGATGCCTTAATAGGCATTTTTATTAAAAGCTATTTAAACCCCTGTGAAAATCTTCATCAGAATGGTTTTCAAATCTGTTTTGTAAGAACTTTCTGTTTGCGACTATGGATTTAAATTCTATTTTCAGGTTTGTTAATTTCCTGAGATCTGATGCTAAATAAATTTCAAAAAAACTGATTTTCTTGTGGAATATTTTTCCTGTCAAATTTAAAAGATTCCCATTGCTATATTGCTTTTCTAGGTCGAGTGAAACAACATTTGTATTTCCACCGGCTCCTGATGGCGATTATGACCCACCACCGGAATTTAAATGGTAAGAAGTTCAAGTTTAATATTCAAGTATATCATGGAAGTAGGGGATTCTCGGCTTTGTGATTAATTCTTCTTTACTGGTATTATGGAGATGTTTGGCTGCCCCTGAAAGGGGCAATCAGTGCTAGTTCTTCTGTAGTGGGGGATTGCCTAACATAAGCAGTAGCCTTGGTTCGAGGGCTGTTCAATAAATCTGGTTACAAGACCTCTCACTTTCTGAATTTATTCAAATAATCAATACAAATGTTTTAAATTGTCGGGTCATGGGGCAGGCTGTTTTCCCACACAATCCCCAAATTTTTATGAACATCTGCCCCGCCTGTGCATCGTGGCATCTACCCCAGCATAGAAAAATCGATGTCAAGTGCTTGAAGCCAGGATGTGCTTGGCCGACTAACACGGGAACAGCCCTCGAATTAAACTTCCGTATAATGACATCAAGATGAAAAGTTTCATAATTAACCCTAAGCAAGGTGGCTAAGAGGTTAGCATCCTCGTCTTGCATTCGGTAGACCCGGGTTTGATTTCCGGGTCGGCTATCCTCGATTGTGGTTTTTCACGGTTTCCCCACAATTCCTCCAGGCGACTGCTGAGATACTTCTTATATAAAATATACTTCCCATTCCATCCCATCCTCGTCTTGAAGTCCTGGTAATTATGTGAAAATTAACTAAAAATGTGATGTTAGGGTCCTTCATGTCCAGACTGCTTAGTCTGACTTAATTTGTATATAAATGATCCCCCCTGCCAAATGGTACTATGTGCTGACTGCAGGGTAAAGAATTGAATTGAACCCTTCAACAAAAATCAAGCCTTATTTGAATTTTTTGTCAATACATGTTGATTTCTCAAAATTGCTTTGATCCATTTCAGGCCTTTTTCCAAGCAAGGCAACTAAATGGCCACTCGCTGTCGTTCTGACTTTTATTTACTCTACTTTCTCATCTATAAATCCTCGTATCCTTTGGACCGTAAGGGTCCTTTGAATCTTTCGAATATTGCACATTTATCAACCCCACGCGTGTTTTACATCTTCTTTCTTGTTCTATGGTATTCTTTTTTGTTCGTTACATGTATTGTTTAATATTATATATTGTGCCATCATCTATATATATAAAAATTAATGTCTGTGTGTGTCCTTTATGCGCTCTTGAACCACTCATCCGATTGCCATGAAATTTTC
>JAQGBX010002060.1:0-21891 GCA_034698745.1 Megaphyllum sjaelandicum | reverse complement strand
CTGTTTAAACCAGGTTGAACTTAGTTCCCGTTTATTCCCATTCATATATTCGTACACCATTCTTGCTGGTCTGATTTGTGTGTGTCACGTGCTGGCGCGCTTCTTTTCGTGTCCGCCGGGTGGCGCCACGTGTCGTGTGGCTAGGAAGGAAGCGGGCTAGCCTCTCGTCGCGAGGTGCCCGTGAACTCGTAAATCCATGTTTAGTGGCGTATGTGTCGGTGCGACCAGGCGAGAACCAACTAGAAGAAGAAACAAGAAGTAGCAGGATTGTGTTTTTTGGTGTGAATTTCTCTCCGCATATTTCGAAGTCTTCCCCCTGATTTTCCGTCTCCGCAATTCTCGCTCGTCGTCTCGTCCCATGAATCGTTTCGCGTCCGTTCGCGACGCCCAACGAGGGACGTTGATCATCTTTCTTCTGCTTCTGCTGCTAGGTTTAAAGGACTGCCAAGAGCCTTTGATCGTTATTGGGATGCCATTCGGAAATCAACATGATCGGACGTCCGCGAAGGTAATTTCAGATAAAAACGATGGAAATATAAAACGTATCCATCTTCTAGTTTAATTCCCTCCTGCTTTAAAAAATGAAAAGTAAAAAAAAAAGAAGCTGGAGTGGAGAGACCGAGAGAGAGACGTCATAATGGATGTAACCTTCGGAGGCAAATGACCGGACGCGACCAAGGGCGTTCGGCCAAACTCCACGTAACGAACGATTTAGCTCCTATTTTAGGACTTTTAACTTGCTTTTTAAATTTTAATAAACTGCTGAAAGTACCCCCAGCTCGTGTTTGGACCGTACGAAGATGAGGAGTCGTGTTGGAATCGTGAAAACTGTGATGGAGGACACTTGCCTGCTTGCCGGGGTCTATGGACTCGCTACTCTCCATGTCAGGGCTTCTCTTATACACTTCTTCTGCCTTTTTTTTTTTAATTTTTTCGTTTTATATACCGTTTTGTAAAAGTCATTATCGGTATAACGTTATTATCGATGTATGGACTTTATATTTTTGCTTAAAAGTAGTTTTTGAAAAGCTTAAATGAAGTTGTTCGTGTCAGGGGAAAGAAAAGCAAACCGAGCGCTGCGCTCGATTATTCCCCCCAGAGTGCTGAAACTGGGTCAAGGGTCTTCTTTCATCTTGAAGCCAAAACTTTTTTTTTTTGTGTGTAAGTTCATCTCGACCCAGAGAAATATAATGAAAAAAAAGTTTTTTCCCCGCGCGAACACAACGAAACGAACCTAGGGTGGCTGGTGGTAACGTTTTCGGGAATCAAGGTGCTGGGAAATGTAGATGGAGTGCGTGGCACCAGATGCATCTGGTAAATTTGGAAATTTTGTTAAAATTTGCCACGCTGCGTTTCTCGGCTCTTTTTAAATTAAAGGCCAGCTAAAGAGTCCAAAAAGTTAGATTCTGTGGTCGAATGTGCTCGGCGAAGATGCGCCGCTCACCTACGTGTACGTTATGTGGACGTATTTGAGAAAATTGTCACCCAGAGTGAAAAAGCTGATGGGGAAACTCTGTAAGTAAGGCAGTGATATGAAAAGTTTAATAAACCAGCAATTATGGGAAGTCCGTTAAGCCTTGTTCGCACGGACACCTACCGGTAAGTGTCTCCTAAGTCTGAAAATAATAGGAGAGAGTCACCTAAGTGAACGTGCGAATGCAGCTCTCCTAAAAAAACTTCTCTTGGCTTGGAGAGTAAACTTAGGAGACTCCTTAAGTTAAGAGAATCGTAAGTGATTGTGATGTGCTATGCAGTCCAGTAATTGCCATGATATTGTCTTTTATCCATAAGCAATGGATGAGTCGCCCATTGTGGAATTATGTGAGTTAAAGTTAGGTGAGTCGTGCGAATGCAACTCGCCTAACTGACTTTTAGGTGACTCTCTTAGCTAAGTGAACATTTAGGTGTCCGCGCGAACAAGGCTTTACTTTCTCTGGTTGTGCTTTGACTCGAATCCAGGGGGACAATATGGTTTGTGAGAACATCTGTACGACGACTTCCAGCTGGAAGCCAAATCGGGTTTGACTCGAATCCCGTGGGACGGCGTAGTTTATAAGAACATCTCCGGTGAGCGTAGGGGATGGCCATCTCGAGCAACCGGGTCCCTGTCGAACAAAGTTCGCACGCCCGGAATGAGCGTAAAGCAGTTGGTTCGAATGCAAAACTCACGAGTAAGATAAGGCAAGGTACGTGTAATAAAGGGAACGCTGGAGCCCAGCTCCTGACGATGAGAGAGCTCCCGACGTGAGTCTAGATCTGGCCAGAATCTCCCTCGATGGACTGAATGTTGCCCGTTCGTATGGCAATTGGAATGCTTGCCCTTTCATCCACGCGAGACCGAGATGCGTCTCGACTCTGTCGAAAGGTCGAAGCGAGGTACCTCGAGATGGATCTTTGAGCTAAAAATTGGAAAGCGATCGTGGTACGTGTACTGTTGAGGGAAGGGGTCATCCCCGAGGGTCCGATGTTCTGATGGAAGGAGAGAAATTGGATGCACCTGCGATGATCGAGAAGGATTCGTTATGGGAACGTGTAATGGTAAGTTTTATTCCAAATCGAGAAAAGGAATAGAACTGGGAGTTCAACGGGCAGTGTCGGAGTCGAAGAGCTCTAGCTTACAGTTTCTAATCTTGCGTCTTGCCATCCTGCTCGTTCCCATGTCCTTCGGAACGAACGTTGTGCCGATGGTTCCTACGAACGTCTCGACCGTCATCCGAGTCGAGTCTGTAAGATGTTTAGTTTCGGTAAGGCGAAGTGAAATGCTCGGACCGTCGAGTCTTACGGTAGTTGTTAAAACCCGATGTTCCCGAATGTATGGGGATGTGCAAAAGTTTGTCGGTTCTTTAGTTCTGGAAAAACTCTTCGGTCGGTCCGGCGACATCGATTAGGAACAGATCGCCACGAGGCTGGCCACGGTGATGACTCGCTCCGTCGGACGTTTTGCTCATCGTCCTACGTGAACGTGGTCGTCCGTAAGCGCCTCTGAACGATAATGCGAGGTCGAACGAAGATACCGCTACCTCGTTACCCATCTAGACACTGTCAATGTCTAGATAGCGTTCAATGCCACCGATTCTGTAGGGATTCAATGCTACCGTTATACGATCAGTCGATGGAAGACTTATTCCGTGTCTCTGTCCTGGCTTAGGTAGCATTGGCTGTCAGCATCACGTTATATCGAACTGAATTATGACATTTGGCTCGGTCTAAAAGGAGCCGAAATACCGTAGTTCAATTTCCATCCTTGAATTAGTGTAGCTGGGTAACCCGTAACCTGGTAGCTTTATTTCTGAAATGGATTAGCGTAATGATTCTTCGTAGGACTGATCGTGCCGCAGCGAAGTACATTTGAATTAACTGGTTTTTTTTTCTTTTTCTTCTTTGTAGCCTGGGCCCATGTGATCACCGGGAGGACCCACTTTGGGTTAAGATGAGCGCTGTAACTAATGTAGCTAATGTGATCAGCAAAAAACGCAGAAAATCTGACAGTAAACCACAATCCCAAATGTAAGTATAACATTCAGTTATATGAACTCTCTCAGTTAGCCGCAATCGTTAACTGATATGTGTACAGGATTTTCCCAAAACCTGGAAAAGTCGGGGAAGAATTACTTTTATTGAATAAGTCTGGTAAATTCAACGTGGTCAGGACCCATTTGGAGACATTTTTACATTTTCCCAGTACAAATTTGCAATTATAGTTTCTGAGGACAAATTTGCAAACTTCTCCGTTTTCAAAGTACAAATTTGCAAAATTTTCCACGTTTTTCGAGTACAAATTATCAAAATTTTCCACGTTTTCCCTAGGAGAAGAGTGCAAAATTTTCCCGAGTTGCAGTTTGAAAAATTGGCCACGTTTTCCAAGGGCAAAAGTGGAATATTTTCCACGTTTCTAGAATACAAATTTGTCAAAAATTGACATATCTCGCAAAATCAACACTGGAAAACATTTTTAAAAACTTTGCAGTTTTCTCCTCGGGAAAACGTGAAAAATTTCCATATTTCTATATTTTCCAAACCCAAAATTAACAATTTTTCACGTTTTTTTTTTACATTTTTCTATCTTACTTGCCCAAATTTCTCATTAGTAAATTTTTGAAAAATATTTTCCAGTGTCGATTTTTGCGTGATACGTCAATTATTGACACTTATTATTTTATTGGTCATGGAAATTTTTTTAAAAGCTGGGAAAAGTCAGGAAAGTGGAAAATGAAATTTGTTGGGGGGAACCCTGGTGTGTTCGAAGTCTGAGAACTCCTTCTGTTCGGAGTTTGGTCGGCACGTAAATTAGGTCGTAGTGAAATTCCATCAGAGATGTCACTCGAGCCGACTTCGTGCCACTGGATGAGAAAATCGTGCTGAAATAGAGATGAATCTGTTGTTACGTGTTAAAAATCGAAGTTGAACGAGTTTCGATCGCTTATTTTTAAGGATTTATCATTTGTGAACATGCATTTATCGCGTTTCTCTCCCTTCCTCCACCCCATAATTTCAACCGTATCTCGTATTGTTAACAAAAATTCTGATAAAAACGGGGTTCGAGGATTTATTGTTACGCAGCATCGAAGGTCAAATGCCGAACGAGGTCGATGGAGTTCATTTACGTAGCGTTAGGCGTTATGCCCGCTCAGTTTTTACTTCTCCAATAAATACAAACTTCAGTTTTAATTTTTTGAAAATATAGGGTCATCCATCTTAAATTAATCTTAAAAGGATTACTGGTAAATTTAAAAATCTTCTTAGAGGCTGATTTCTAAAATGTCAGACAGCATTTGTAAAATGCTCGAGGTTGTTTTTTCTTTTACTAAACTATAAAATTGGTAAGATTTCCTTCGGTTATTGTTAAACGTTACCGAGAAGTACGTACCAAAATCGTATTCTCCACTTCCAACATGTTCCGTGGAGTTATTTGGCAATATGATCGGTGCCGTTTAACGGTGCGTAAGATGATAGAGATTCTTATTTCTGTCATGTTTTTTATCATCGCAGTAATAAGTGCCTTAATGAAAAACGTCGCCGTGAACAAGAGAACGTCCACTTTGAGGAGCTGGCAGAACTGATTTCTGCTAGCATTTCTGACATGAATTCGCTGTCCGTTAAGCCAGATAAGTGTGCCATACTGCAGGAGACAGTCAATCAGATCAGAAAAATCAAAGAACAAGGTTCGTCACTTCCTTATACGGTTTCTTCGATGTCCTTTTATTGTTTTCGTGGGAAGAGTGGTGCGATGACACCGGCTTCAAATTTCCCTGTCAGCCATGGTGGATTTTTAACATTTTATTTTTTGTCGTTGTCTTCTGAGCAGAGAGCGAGCATTGCGATGCGGTACAGCAGAGCGACGTATCTTCTAGTAAACCCAGTATTTTAAACGATGTCCTCCTGGGGCCGTTGTTGTTAGAGGTAAGTGACGTTCTCCCCGGAACTCGCAGGCTCTTTGACTTCTCGGAAGGAACCGAGGCATTGACTGGCTGTAAAATTGCATTTTTCGTAGACTTTGGAAGGATTCGTGATCTTGGTCAATACGGATGGGAAAATAGAATTGGTTTCTGAAAACGTTGCTTCTTTTATTAAATACACACGAGTAAGTCTGTCCTTCGATGAGGCATAGGGCTAAAGCCGGTACAGATCGTGGCAAACACGAAACAAAAACTTTTATCGACTAGCGCTTCAATGTCCGCAGCGCTGAACAAACGTCATTGGACTATGTTCCTCATGAGCTTAATTCTAGTATACACTCTTTAAAGATAAACGTTTGATCCCACATCTGCAAAAAAAGAGCTGTGAAATTTTTAATGTAACGATTCGGTAGCGATGCACTCGCGACGCTAAATTCGTTGTTGAAATTTTCTTCATTGTCTACAGTAAAATTGAAAACCACGCGAGATGCGGAAGACGTCAGGTTGGATGGTAGGATAGCGACGTAAGTTATAGCGGACATCGGGCTTCCTTGGTCGGAATGCTAATTCTAGCGAACAATTTCGATTTGTTCCAACCTCAAACGCTCGTAGCCACGTTTTCGAGGCGATCTGTACTGAGCTTTTGACTCGTGTCCGCGAACGGTATTCGCATCATCGCCGTGTCGAGAAATCGAAACGGATCTTTTATTCAGCGGTAAAAGTGACAGATTTCACGGACTTATTCCTTCCTTTTCAGGATGATTTGATCGGGAAGAGTATTTACAATATAATTCACATCGGCGATCAAGCACGCTTTAGCAGCGCTCTTCTTCCAGTCTCCATAAGTAAGTTCCGATGTCGCGTACCGTGAACGTCTTCCCTCCGGGTCGGCGCCGTCACTAACCCGTTTTTGTCTTTACCGTCGTAGGCTGGTTGTCGGAACCTAGCACTCAAAACAAGGGTCGTACTTTCAATTGCCGTCTTCTGGTGAAGCCTGCTGATAGGCAGGTAGAGACGATGGAGGAATCCCAACAAAGGGTTTCGCATTATGAGAACATGCAGATTTCGGCTGCTTTTTTCCCACGTCCCGGCGACAGAGAGGAAAACAGCGACATGGATCCGGAAGCCGAAAACGTGATGGTCTGCGTCGCCAGACGAATCCCTCCCAACGAAAAGAACTCGCTTTCGTCCGTAGAACAGTTCTCCACCAAATTGGACGTGAACGGAAAAATTACGGCAGTCGACACCAGGTACGCTTCCTCCGTCCTTTTTATTCCGCGGCGTGATTTGGGTTATCGTCTTCGAACGTGGCTTCGTGTTTCGAAGATAGGTTATCGTTCATTATTCTAAATCTTGGATGCTAGTCTTTGCTGGGCAGAAATTTCTGGTGGTTCTCTTAAATAAAAGCGCGATGGGTTGGTGGAAGTCATCCTTTTTATTATTGCGGGATTCTGCTCTTCCGTCGATTTGAGTTTCTCACTATAAACGTTGTTAAGACTTAATTCTGAGGGACATGAGAATTTGTCCGTTTAAATTCGTAGTTATTGCCAGAAGTAAAAAAAAGTACGCAATTTTCTAGAATTGGTACTAAATTTGGGAATAATCAAAATGTACTAACGCTGCGATGTTTTATCACGTCGTAGTACTCGTTTAAATTTCACCTTATAATTGTCCGTTAAAACTGCATGGCCGGCGCTAAACTTATCGTAACGCAAAGTTGTTCGAAATGAATCCGGCGAAGACGCTTTGGTGTGCTGGAACTCAAACCCGGTTCTTAATCTTTTTAAATGAAGCGGTGTATCGTCGACGTACAGCCAG
The DNA here is from genome assembly GCA_034698745.1 of Megaphyllum sjaelandicum. NCBI lineage: Eukaryota > Metazoa > Arthropoda > Diplopoda > Julida > Julidae > Megaphyllum > Megaphyllum sjaelandicum. Next base: position 14,677 of record JAQGBX010002060.1, on the reverse strand, counting down.
TACCTAAATAAGGATCTTGTCGGGCGCATCATTCTCGATTTTTGTCATCCCACGGATCTGCAAAAGCTCACTCAGCATCTTAAAGAAGGTAAAGTGAAGTCGTATTATAGCGGTCATCTTTGCTTTGTCTGCCTTTTACGATCGTTCCGAAGGTTAGTTGCGAATAAAGTAACACGTGAGCGTTGTTTATTGCAGCTCGTCAAGGAGGTAGCTGCACCAGCGGCATGTACCGTTTTCGACTCGCTCATGAAAAATATATTCACGTGCAAACGAAGAGCACCAAATTCCAGCATAGCCCTAATCGAGAACTGGAATTCATTATGTCCATACATTCTATTATCAGGTATAAAAAAAGTGTTTATTTGAAAAATCCAAAAATTCAATCTTAAACCAAAAAAAAATAACAATTCCTGAATTTCTACTTGAGGCAACCTTTCGGGTGGCTCCGCGTTTATCTTTTAAGCGAATTTGTTTTTCATTTTGAAGTTCAGGCAGATGTCTATAAATGTAAGTTTTAATCCTTACCTTTAATTTTTTTACTTAGCGATAATGAAATTGGTGGGAGCACCGAAAGTAACGGTTCTTCGAGCGGCGTAGTGTCTCCAATGTCCGGACTGGGCGCTTCGAGTTCGAACGTGGCCACCACGAGCGCGGCTTCCTCGCATAGTCCGCTGATGACCACGGCCGGTCTCATCGGAGGTAGCGGCGTGGACGGTAACGATCCTCCCGCCTCTTCCAGCTCCGTCGCCCAGAATCCGAACGGAACGAACAATGGTAGCGGTGGCGGCGCTAGCGGCAACGGAGGAGGAGGAGGAGGATCGAACGTGAACAGTTTCAGCGTGGCTCCCGACCTGGACTTTTCTTCTCTGGACATGTTTCAGAATACGGGTTGGGAGGTGGGTTGTTCGGAGAGCGGTTTGGACTCTTCGCAGGAGGTGAATTTTAGCAATTCGTCCATGGTGGTCAGTACGGCCACGCACACGCTCAGCTCAATGGCCACGGCCACGTGGTCCAACAGCCGGCCGATCTCTCGGCCGTCCACTTCGGTGACCACCTCCAGCGGCGCCACTGCCACCGGCTCCATGGGTGGCTACGATTCTGCCGTCAGCCTCTCGCCCGCCAATGTGATAAACAGCAGGAGAGGAAGCGCCACGCCTCCCACGGCCTTTCCCAATTCGTTCCAGTTCAGTCCCCTTCCGGAACCTTCTAGCATGAGCGGATCCGAACGGGTCGCGTCTAGCCCTGCTCATCCGGGTCGCGCGGGCAAGCCGACGGGCTTCGACGTTGACAAAAAGTCCATGCTGGGGGACGACGGCGTGGCTTCGAGCAGTTCTCCCATGACCGCCGCTTCGGGAGCGTGCGAATCGGCCTCGGATTCTCAGGCGGTCAAGTTGCGCCAACTGCTGACTCAGGGGGAAGAGGACAATAAACCTTCCAGTGCAATCATGTCTTTGGGTTTGAACGACGACGGTGGCAAATCTTCGCGCTGCGTGGGAGAAGCCTCTTCGGGCGAGGTCTCCCAAGCTACCTTGGAAAGTGGTAAAGACGTTCCTAAAGGAGAGAATGCTATCCTGATCGGACTCCTGAATCAGGACGATGAGGATTTCGAGGAGATGGACACGGAGCCCAGGAGGCAGACTCAGGACGAAAACGTCGTTCCCTCCTCCAGTCACAACGCTAACATGACGGCCGGCGAACATCAAGATGTTCCCAAGAAGCCCAATCCGTCGAATAACGTATTGCTGCGGGTTAGTATCAGCGTAACGCTTTGAGCGGATGGTATCCGAAAGATCACCTAGTTTCATTTTTTTGATATTTACCTTTTTGCATTTCAGACCCTCCTGAACGAGAAAAGTGACGAGGACTGCGATCCGGAAAGATTGCAGCCCAAAAGGACCAACGAGTATCTTCACCAATTGCTGGACATGCAACAGCAACAACAACAACAGCAGCTGCAGCAGCAACAACAACAAGAATTTGAGGTAGAGATCGCAACAATTTGTCGACCGATAAGTGTAGGTATGGTGTATAACAACAATGCTGATTATCGTTGTCCATTCGTAGGAAAGCGCCAACGAGAATCCGGTCGACGAAAGCATTCTGCGTCAGCTCGTTTGCAACCCTTCGCAAAGGAATTTCCGCGATGTGCGCCAGCCGAGGGAGTTTCAACGGCATCAGCAGCAATCGTTGCAGCAGCACGAGTTTCCGGAGGGCTTCACCAACAGCCTGAAAAGGAAGGCGTCGATGGATCACGAGCCGGATAGCATGGGGGAGGCGAGCATGCGTAAGTGCAAGTTGCAGGCTCCATCTCCTTCCCATCTTTTTTATTCTAGATTTTCAGAATGTTATTCGAGTCACTTTACGCAGAACGATGGTACGCTTATTATATCCATATACTTTCATCGCACGCGTCGATGGTTTGTCCACGATTGGCGTTGATGCGAAAGCGCGTTACCGTCGTTGTTTGTTTTACTGATTGTTCTCCGTTCTTTGGTTTTAGCCACGAAGCACGCCAACCTACAGCATAACAAAATGTTGCTGGACCTGTTGAACAAAGAGTCCAAAAGAGATCCGGCACCGGCCTCCGTCGATACCAGCAAGTTGATCACGCAAAGGCCCCAAGACAAACTGCCCAAGGACTTGAGGGTTCGAATAATGCACACGCCCACGCCTGTGATCGACTCTTTGGCTCATCAACGCCTCCAGCAACAACAGCAAGCTCATCACCACAACCAGCTGCATCATCATCCTCAGCAGCAGACTCCGCAGCAGTCCCATCCTCCTCACAGAGGCATGCCGATGACCCACGAGCTCGTTTCCCAGGACGGAACCCTCATGGGCATGCAGTTGTCCGGTGGCCGATTGGCCATTTCGACCACCGTCCACACGATCCCCACCCCTTCGGGTCAGGGCGTCGCGTCGCAGCAGCAACCGAACCGCTCTTCGGGTTATCTGAGCGACCTTCTGAACCAGCCGTTGAGGCACGACGTCAACCAAATGCCTCAAGCAAAGCAGCAACAGCAGCTCCATCCTTCGGCCATGTTGGGTTGCAGCGGAAGCGGAGTCATGCCCACGGTGTCGGCATCCACCACGACCATGGCGCCGTCGTCCGTCCCATCATCGCCCATGTCCAGGCCTTCGCACCAGAACATGTTAGACGCTCCCAACAGCTCCATGAACGAGGCCATGTCCGTCAACACTCGCTACTCGACGCCGTCGCAGGGCCATTCGCTGCTGGTGGATTACGTTCCGGACACTTCGGCTCCGCCCATGCCTTCGACCAGTCAGCCGGACGCTCATTCGGACATCATCTCCGACATCGTGCAGCACGTCATGGACCTTCAGCAAGAATTGGACTTGGGTACGAGTCTGAGTTTGTCCGGTCAGTTTTCTTTGTCATCATCAATCTTTTTTTGATTTTTTTTTTAAATTTTTGGTCGATGGCTCAAGATGTCGAGGCACGGTTGCTTAGCGTTCGTAATATTAGTCGATTGCGAGATGTCTGTTGTATCGTCGCATAGTGGAGAGCGAAATTCATTCTAATCTTTTACTTTTGTCGTTTTCTCGTTAGAAGGGCCCAACGATCCCAACCTCATGAATTTGTTATCGGAGATGGGTTCCAACAGCGCGAGTGTTTCTACGTCCATCACCTCGCAGGATGAGAAAATGGCTATCAACGCCATTCAGAAACAATTGATGAGCTACGAGGTTCCGAGCATACCGTTGTCGCCTTCCCTGGCCGTCCCACAACAGTTGCCTCCCTACTCTTCGGCCCAGGTAAGTGTTTTTTCACGATACTTTTAAACCTTTCGAATTGATTCGCCGACTCCCGTATCCACATTTTGTAAATATTGTATTAAAGACAACAGAACAATGTCCAGGGTTCACCCAGACCTGGAAAAGTCAGGGAACTTGGAATATGTCTGAAAAGGTCAGGGAAATGCAATGTAGTCAGGGCCCATTTGGAAACATTTTTATTTTTCCCAGTACAAATTTGCAAAAAAATTCCACGTTTTCCGAGGACAAAATTGCAAAGTTTTCCACGTTATACAAGGACAAAATTGCATGCAAAGTTTTCCACGAGGACAATATTGCAAAATAATTCTGACGTTTTCCGAGTACAAATTTTCAAATTTCTTCACGTTTTCCGAGTACAAATTTGCAAAACTTTCTACATTTACCGAATACATAATTGTCAAATTTTGAAAAAAAAATTTTACAAATTTTTCTTGGAAAATGTCAATTTTGGACATTGCCATTGGCCAGGAAAATTTTTTTCAAATTGAAGGAACTAAATGTTAAAAGAAATTCTAAATGTATTCTCGTGCCATGTCTTATCTGGTAGTACGTGCTGATACGGGATCTCTACCTAATTTCCGGCAAGTTAGTCATAAATGCACGCGACCGGTTACTAATTCGTCCTTTCTCTTTTCTCTTCTCTAGATGCCTCCCAGTCCTAGCGTTAGCCTTCAGTCTTATTCCAATCACCCACCACCTCCCGTCTATCAACAACAACAACAGCAGCAGGGCATCGGTTCCCTTCCCCCTCCTTCGCAATCTTCCTCGCCGCTGGGCAGCTTTAATCAGAGGATGCGTTTTGCGGGTCAAAATCTGTCGTCTCAGATGATTCTTAACATGCAGAGGTCATCCCCCGGCGGCGCCGGCGTTCCTCAGTACGCTCCCAACGTTTCCCTCGCGGGGATGGGTCCTCAACAGAACGTTAGGCCGCCTCCGATCATGCATCCTCGCCGGCCTCCGAAGCACTCCCTCCAACAACAACAACAGCAGCAGCAACAACAACAAAACCAGCAGACGCTGTCTCAGCGTCGCATGATGAGCAGTCAGCAGCAACAGCAACTGTTGATGCAGCAGGCGGCGGCCGCTCAGGAACAGTTGAGTCCGACCGGCTATGACAACATGGCCGAGCTGCTTAATTCCCCCGCTGCGCCTAACGTTACGCTGCAGGTAAGGACGCACTCTCCTTCGCCCAATGATTCCAATAATACTTGTCAATGGCTTTATCCGAGTACAAACACTTACCCGTTTGTGGCCCAGCAGAGGTCCTCCAACAGCAACATACCCGATTCCCAGCTCTCGCCCGGCTACGGAGGAAGTCTCATCGTGGGCCAGCAGCAGCCCCAACCCTCTTCCTCCTCTTCCGCTTCCTCTCAGCAACAGATTTCGCCCGGGACGAGGATGACCTCCCAGCTGCAGGCGCCGTACTCCCCCCACTCGCAGATGGCCTCTCCGTTGCCCTTCCCGCCACCCCACGTCGCCAACGCTTACAGCCCTCAGCAGGGCCAGCAGCAGCAGGCGCGACTCTCCCCTCATCCCCAAGCCAACATGCCTTCCTATTCCCAGCAGCAGCAGCAGTCCGCCCTCTCCCAACTCTCTCCCAGAATAACCACCCCTCACTCCCAGCAGCAGCAGCAACAACAACAGCAGCAGCAGCCTTTTCCTTCGTCCCAACTGTCGCCGCAACCTCAGTCCGGCAACGCTTCGGGAGCTCAGCCCAACCAAGTCAGTTGGGCTCAAGCCGCCAGGAATAATCCCAACCTGCAGCAGAATAATCCGATGCTGAATGCTCAATTGTCGCAGGTACGTTTATAAATAAAGACGCGCATTTTTCGTTTTTGTTCCTCTCGTGGCCTTGCTGGGTCTTGGTCAGATTTGCTATCCGCAATATGAAGTGGTTTTTTGTCATGTCTTTTATGCTCTGTCATGGACCGTTGTTACGCCCAAACATTCGTAACTTAACCGGAGCCACGTTTTTCACGATGTTTCAGTTTCTCTGCATGTCGCCGGAGGTTGACCATGGCAACCTGACAGCGCCTCATCCTCCTCCTCAGCAGCAGCAGCAGCAACAACAACAACAACAACAGCAGCAACAACAACAACAGCAACAACAGCAGCAGCAGCAAAACGCTTACGCCAGCCAAGTGCGCTTTTCTCAGCCTCCGCGCCAACAGCATCCTCAAGGAGTCGGAGTTCGTTCCATGCCTAGTCCAGGCACGCCTGGATCCATCGGCCATCAGAACCCTTTTCCCGATCAGCAGCACTTCGCCCAAGCTCCTCCAACGGGTCAACCCAATCCTCAGGTGGCGCTCTATCAACAGCAGCAGCAACAAGTGAGGATGCAGAGGGCGGTGTCCGTTCCGGGTCAAATGCCAGGTGAGAACTTTTGAGTATCTCGTCGCTGCTTTCGTATGACTAGTGGTTAACACGGACGGACTCGTCATTTCCGCGCCGCTCAAATATGTCCTATCTTCTTTAATTTCAGGACGCGTCATGTCGCCTCGCGCATCTCATTTTGCGCCTTCATCCGATCCGTTGCTCTCTCCAGGCCAGCAAATGAGTCCCTCGTTTCCTACCTCCGGTCTGTCTCAGTCCTACTCGATGGCTGCCAGCAGTGTTCCTCAGAGCGCGCCTCCTCCCAGTTACAGCACGAGTAGCGTGGGCAACCCCCACAACGAGCGCACTCACTTTCCGTTCGACGATCAGAGCCTTCACGTGTTCGGAGGCAACGGCGGACAGCAGATGGACCGCGGCGCGGGCATGTCGGCCTTCGTCCGCCGCGAGCTCCGCAACCACGTCGGAGCGCGGACCCAGCAACAGCAAGGGCAGGTGGGTGTTCGAGGTCGGCACGATCAGATAATCCGTGGCCGATCCGATTTGCTCATGTACCCTGCATCTGTCGTTGTAGGGCCAGCAGCTCATGGCTCAAACTATGTCCGGTACACCGAACAATACGTCCATTCTGTCGCAGGATTTCGACGTTTTGGCGCACCAACTGGATCTACCGACAGGTGAGAAAACCCGGGGAACCGGAACCCTCGAAGGCAGGTCGGCGAGGATGAACCGCACCGACCGCCGAGTAAATGGGTCATGGAACGGGGAACGTCCTTCTATTCTATTTCTCTTCGTCTTAACGCGCTTTTCTGTTCCATCTTTTAGGGGACGGTCAGTCCAAGTCTCCCGGCCTATTCAATCAACCCATGATGAATATGGCAGGAGGTAGCGACGGAGATCTGGGCGGTGCCGGCAATGGAAATAACGGCAACCGTCAAGCGCCGCCTCAGCAGCACAATTCCAGGGTAAGTCTCTGCGCTGGCTTCGCGCCGCGTCGCAGTAATGTCGTTAGTTATTGAAGCATCTTGAACTCTATCGTTTGTACGTTACGTTAGAACCTTCGTATCCTCCGGGGTTATGACACACACACCCGACGTTGATGTTAAGATTCTAGTCTTTCTTAAGAGACCCGGATGTTGACGTTTCGTGGTCGTTTTCAGTTACGATCCTGATTCAGCGCCTTCCACAGCCTGGAAGCCATTTCTGGATCTGTCGGACCGTTTTGAAATTCATTCGGTAAATTGACTTTTTTTTCCAGATTCACGAAGAACAGCGTCCGAGCGAGAAAAGCTTGCTCCAGAAGCTACTTTCGGAACCTTCGTAGCCGTCGGATCGTCGAAGCGATGGTCGTTTTCACCTCCCCGTAAAAGCGTCGAGGGACGTGCTGCGGTGTGTCGTTGGTGCGCGCGTTCGCGGTTCTCCGCGAGGGAATTTCCTCTCTCGTCCGGCACGGGTATCCGTCAATTTCTCTACGCCAAGCTCTTAAGCGCGTCTGGACGCTCGGCAGAAAGCACGGAGCGCCGCTCTTTTTAACTCGAGTCCGCTATCTCGAGTGGACGTTGGCCGGAGAGCGGACGTCCGACATTTTTTTCGCGTGGAATGTGATTCCGCGGAAACGAGCCTTCGGCGCCAGCGTCTTACGTAGCGGATATTTTGGATTTCGGATCGGCGGGTTCTGGCGTTTCCCTTTAACCCCTCCTCCGCGAGGGGGCGCTGCTGCTGCTTTCCTCCTCATCCACCGTTGGCCACTCACGAAGTGTCCTTTTTGACAAATTGGTGAATGGTGGTACAAAAAATAAATAAAAATTAATAAAAATATGGAAGATTTAAAAAAAAAAAACTAAAAAAAAGCAGACAAGATTTTTATTCTAGAATTTGAAGAGAATTAAAGATAGAGAGTATATATATATATATATAATTATAAATACATATATATATATTATAAATTAAAGAAAATAAGCGTGACTATTATCGTGGAATGTTATTTTCGTTGGCCCCGAATGACTGTCATCGCCCTTCGTTTTGTTTTTTTTTTTTCGTCCGCCGTTGGAAAGTAAAAAAACAGGAAGTGCCGAAGAGGAAGAGCGCCATCTTTTTCGGTCTTGTCCATCGATGGATTTTTGTCTCGCGGTCGTTTGTTTTCTCTGTAATATTTCCCGTTTTATACGCACTTTTTTTTGTTCTCTTCCTGTTTTATGGCCTCTTTTACTCCTATTTTTCAGTCTCGTTTCGACAAAAGAGTCGAACGGTTTTGTTTTTTTTTTACTGTCGGATGCTCCGAACACGTTTCGTTCCGAAGGAAGCGGACCGTCGCCGAACGATTGACTCTCCTCGGACTCTGGCTACGCGATGCTCCGAAGTCTCGAGTTCGTTTTTTCGGAAAGCCCCGCGAGTACGGCACCGAACTCCGCGCTGCCTCTCGGCGCGATCGATGGCCTCCGGATGGAACGCTCGTCGGCCAGTGGCTAGCGATCGGTCGTCGGACGATGGTCTCAGCGACGGTTTTGTTCCCCGGCCCTTTTCCCAGCATCTCGATTATCATTCTTTGGCATAATGCACCATCCATTAACGGTACCTGTCAATTTTTTTCATTTTGTACATAGATGGGGTTTATTTCGACGTTTACCTCAGATCTTCAAAGTTTGCTGGAGAGCGTAAGCGTGGCGCTGTGCTGTGATTTTATCGAAAGTTGGTCGCTCGATGGCCCTTCGTTCGGAGACCTCGGTCCATCGCGAACGGTGCTTCACCGAAAGCGACGAAGGAAAGGAGTTTCCGCGAGAGGTCAACATTTTGTCCCTTAGTTTTGAGTTTTAAGGGTCGAACGCTAAAAGCACTTAAGTTTACTCGCGCGTCAAAAGCTCAATTTTCGTTCGTTTTCTTTTTCCTAAGCTGCTCCGACCGACTTCCCAGAAACTACCAAAAAGCTATCTTTCTCCCTTCGTACTTATTTTCGGGGTGGGAGACGCGAAGGTTTTTTTTTGTAAATATAACTCTTCGGTTTCAATCGCCCGAATGTCTCTACGTTCGATCGGAGGGAAAATGAGCCTTGAATTTGATGCGAATTTCGAGTTGGGAAGTTGTGACCGTACCATCGGATCGGACAACCGTTTGGAAATTGTAACAAAATCTCCCAGGGCCATGAATGGTTAGCGTTCGCCTCTCGCGGGTGAGATATGCTACGTAAACGAGAGTTTAAATTCATTATTAAAAAGCGCTTTTTTTTTGAAAATATTCGGATTTCTGGATTGATTTTATTCAAATTTCATGACGCGATTCGTTTAAACCGGTGGTTTCGTAAAACGATCCCTGGTCAACTCGAATGCGAATTGACACCTCGTACGCGTCCAGATCGATACTTTTAAAAAAAGTACGATTATAAAGAAGCCCTTTCGATAAGTTTTTTTTAATTTGGGAGGTCATTTTTAACCGATTTTTTAACGTTTTTTTGGGAGGTCATTTTTAACCGATTTTTTAACGTTGCTCTTTTAAAGCAGGGTTCCCCCACACCTGGAAAAGTCAGGGAAGAATGGCTTATTTTGAAAAAGTCAGGGAAATTCAACGCAGTCATGGCGATTTAAAATTAATATTTCTACGAGGTTAGCTCAGGGCCCTTTTTCTGAGTAGAAATTTGCCAAATTTTGCATGATTTCAGAGTTCAAATTTAAAAAAATTTCCGAGTACAAATAATCCACATTTGCCGAGGACAGAATTGCCAAATTTCTCCCATTTTAAAAAGTTTTCGTGCAATTTTTTTTAAAAAAATCAGATTCTGTTAATTTTCAAAATTGTCGTTAGTTACGTAAATTTAAAAAAAAATTTCCAGAAAAGTCAGGGATGTTGAAAATGAAATTTCTGTTAAAAGTGGGGGCAGTGGGCCAAATCGGAAACAGTTCTGGAAACGATGGTTTAAACGAACTCGCGAGATTAATTTTAATAACTAACGAACAATGTTCCTATTCGTTCGGAATTATTTTGATTTGTATACGAATAAATTTGAAGAAACTAATCGAAATCCGCGATCTCGTAAAAGATGTCCGAGAAGTGGTTATTTTTAAATAACATTTTCCAAAAAGTAAAAAGCAGCCCTGATTTTGATGTAATTTTTGAACTCTAATTCCCCCTCACAATTTCATGGCTCATCCAATTTAGAGTTTGTTGTTTTTTTGTAAATTTGTTTGAATCGATCGATGCTCTGCCTAGAGAACACTAAACCCTCCTTAACGCCTCGTTGTTGTTCAATTGCCTTATTCACTAATCCTCGATTAAAAAACTAATTCCCGATCATTCCTCGCGTAGAGGACATTCGTAAGCGACTCGGGCCTCCCAAATTCAATTCGTTGAAATTGAACGAAAAAATAGATAATGTCGACATTACGGACTCTCGATTTTGAATATGTACGATCGAAATATACTTTTAGTTCTAAAAGAGTTGAACACGTGACATTATAATATCGTTGGAATGCTAAAAATATAAAGTGTTATAATTGTAATTGTGTACGAATGCGTGCTGCGTGCCTGTTAATTGTATATTGAAAAATAAGGCGCGCTCCGATCGAGGTGTTGGTTCGGTTTGATCCAAAACCTTTTTTTCTTTTTTTATTAAAAAATAAATAAAAAAAAATAAAACACTTAGAAAGTTGAAGAGAAAGCCGAAGTTAAAAAAAAAGATCCTTTTAATGATATATATTTTTAAATATTGTGTAAAAAGTTTCGTTTATTTTGCAAACATACATACGCTGTACAAACTCGTTCTCCTTATCCTCCTTGTTCCTGTTCCTGTTCCATCCTTCAATATTTCGTTGTTTTTCTTCTTCTTCCTCCCGATGGTATTCCTCTTTTTTCCTTTTATTTTTGTTGTCGCTACATCAGGCGCGTCGTCCATTTTTATTCATAATCGATTATACGCGAAGAGGCGCCAATGTTTATTATTATTATTATTATAATTTTCAGTTTCTATTTCTGTCTCACTTTCTCCTTATTCCTTTTCCTTATCCTTTTTTTCCTCTTCCTCCTTCTCCGAAATGCGCTGCTGGGTTTCTATTTCAAAGAGATATATATATATAAAAATATATAACTACTTTTCTTATATAAATTAACTAATTGGTTTAGTTGTTATTCGATTACAATTAAATTGAAAAAATAATGATTTATTTCCTCGGAGTTTGAAGCCTGTTTTATTTGCTCATTTCCTCGCTCTTTTTACAGGGTTCCCTCAGACCTGGAAAAGTCAGGGAAGTTGGCAATGACCTGGAAAAGTCTGGGAAGTTGGCAATGACCTGGAAAAGTCAAGGAAGAATGGTTTATTTTGAAAAAGACTGGGGAATACAACGCAGTCACGGCGATTCAGGGCCCATTTTCCGAGTAGAAATGTGCGAAAAATTTCCACATTTTCGGAGTACAGATTTGCAACATTTTCCACCTTTTACGAGTTCAAATTTGCAAAATTTTCCACCTTTTTTGAGTGCAAATTTACAAAATTTTCCACATTTTCCGAGTGCAAATTTGCAAAATTTTTCACCTTTTTCGAGTACAAATTAACAAAATTGTCCACGTTTTCCGTGTACAAATTTAGTTTTCAGAGTACACATTTTCCATGTTCAAATTTTCAAAATTCTCTTGGTTTTCCGAGTTCAAATTTTCCACATTTCCCGAAGACAAAATTGCACAATTTCTCACTTTTTCCGAGCACAAATTTTCAACAATTTCCGAATGCAAATTTTTTTAAAAAATTAAAAAAAAATGTCTATGTTAATTTTCAAAATTGTCGTTTGTAAATTTTAAAAAAAAATTCCAGTGTCAATTTTGGAAAATTTCAATTTTTCACGTTGTTTTTGGCCAGGGAAATTTTTTTTGAAACCTGGAAAAGTCAGGGAAGTTGCAAATGAAATTTGTGGGGGAACCCTGTTTTAGGTGTTTTATGAGATGTTATACATGTACTTGGAAGTCATGGAAACACATGGGACACTTCATGGTGGTAAGATGTGACGCTTTTAATGAATTGGAGATTTAGTTTTTAGACGTACGTTGACCCCGGGGTCACTGGGTTAATTAAGGATGAGCATTAATTGATTGTGCGTGTTGATTTATTTTTAATCAAATTTTCAACGAACAACAAATATCGCTTCACTTTTGTGTAATTATTATTTTAATTAATTTTTTCCCCATAGTCTGAGGCTAATTTTGCGAAATTCTCGATACAGGGTTTCCCTCTTCAACCCTTTAAAATTTCGCAAATTAGAATACGGAAAAACTAGAACAATTTCGCAAATTTGAGGTCGGAAAAACCTTGAAAGTTCACAAAAAATATGAAAAACTGTCATATTTTCTGTGAACTTTCAAGGTTTTAAGAGTACAAATTTACAACACAAAAATGACCACGTTTTTCTAGTGCAGATTTGCCCAATTTTTCGCCAATTTCCCCCAGACCTGGAAAACGAGGGATACGAGGTTAGCTCTGGGCCCATTTTCAGAGTAGAAATTAGCAAAATTTCCCACTTTTTTCGAGCACAAATTTTTAACATTTTCCGAATACAAAATGTTGCCCATTTTAAAGAATGTTCGCGCAATTGTCGTTATTGAATTTAAAAAAACATATTTTCCAGTGTCAATTTTTGAAAATGTATAAATTTTTCACGTTGTCATTGGGCAGGGAAATTTTTTAAAAAACATTAGAAAGTCAGGGAAGAATTATTTGGAAAAAAGTCAGATAAATTGAACGCAGTCATGGCGATCCAAAATTAATATTAAATAATTATTCAAGATTAGATCAGGGCCCATTTTCCAAGTAGAAATTTGCAAAACTTTTCTACGTGTTATGAGTATTAATTAGCAAAATTGTCCACGTTTTCCGTGTACAAATTTTAAAAATTTCTCTAGGTTTTCTGAGTACACATTTTCCGAGGACAAAAATTCCAAAATTACCCCCTTTTTCCGAGCATAAATTTTTAGCATTTTCCAAATTAAAAAAAGTTTCACTCATTTTTTTTTAAATTTTAATAAAAATTTCTACATTTATTTTCAAAATTGTCGTTAGTAAATTTAAAACAAAAATATTTTCAAGTGTCAATTTTTCACGTTGTCATTTGCTCGGGAATTTTTTTTTTTGAAACTCGGAAAAGTCTGGGAAGTTGAAAAGGAAATTTCTGGAGGAACTCCTGTTTTACGAGAATTTTCTATTAATTTAAAATGTCGAAATTAAACGTTTTACATAAGTTCAATATTGTGCGTTTTTATCATAATATTTTTTAAGTATTTTGAATATCTGCAGAAGCCTTCCGTAAAAGGTGAAGCCTATTTGAGCCATCGATCGAACCTCCCAAGATGGCCGCCAATGCTGTCCCTCGTTAGTTGCTGTCCACGCATCCCTCGGCCTCGCTCGATTTTTGTCTCGACGTTTTCGATCATTCGGTATCAATTCGTTTAAAAGGCGTGTTTTTATAATTATAGAAGTCGTATCTTTGCCAAAATTGACGAGGTGACTCGATAAAAAGAGGCCGCGGAATCGCGATAGCTATCGAGTTATAACGCGTTATATCCCGAATCCGATCCTTTTTCGTACTCACCTCTCGGCATATCGGTTCGTGCAACGCCGCATTTAATTAATATTTCGGGGATACGAATCTTTTAACTCCATAAACTCGTTCCGAGTACCTTTAATTATAGCTTAATTCGCTGACTAATTAATCGAACTCACTCCCCAAGATGGCCGCGCTCATTTTCGGAATGGTGTCACGCGCTGTCGTTCGATCGTTCCATTCGTCCGATCGAGATCGCCATCTTGTTTTTGAAATTCGTACGAAAATGATGTTGTTGATAATGAACGAATTAAGAGGATGAACTACTCGAAACTAGTTTTCGTAATTCTGCATGTATCTGGTGGATGCTGCGTGCGTGCGTCTAAATGTGTTTATTTATCTCGTCTTATTTCATCCACGGTCACGCTTCGACGCATTTTCGTGATAATGGAAGTTTTTTGTGTTGAGCATCATGATCAGGTAAACGCACTCGAGAAACCTTTTAACCCATTTTTAACGATTTATTTGAAAGAATCGAGGGTGAGAAAGGAGAATTAATATTATAAAAGGGGGGGTGGGCGAGGCTTATATTCCTCTAGTGTACGTATGTGCCAACCCCCTTTAATTTAATTCCCTTCTTGGATCTAGCTCCCATTCTGTGTTGCGTTGCTATTCCAAGCTGGACGTTTTTGGTCTGCACTCTTGCACATCTACGATGCTTAAAACGAAGCGGTCATCGTCCATGGTCAGCGTCCTCCGAGGACTCACCCCGCCTCTTCCGCTCCTCCTCTTCCTCTTCTTCTTCTGCTGCTGCGCTTCCGGTGTCTGGAGAAGCGACGCTCGAGGTAAGACAAGCATTCGTCAACGACGCCTATAGTCACGCAGGGGTCGGCAACCTTTTGAGACCAAAGAGCCAAAAGTAACAATTTACAAAATTTCCCAGTTTTTAAAGAGCCGCTAACATTATTGTTTCAATATTATTCAATATTATGCAGAGTTCCCCCAGACCTGGAAAACCTGGAAAAGTCAGGGAA